>WWPM01024171.1:0-13411 GCA_023279145.1 Glomeris maerens | reverse complement strand
CTTTTCACCAACGACTACATAACAATTGCCGCGGAAATAGGAAAAGGGAAAAAAAACATAAGGCGGTGAAAATGCGCCACTTCCGGCCGCCATTTCTCTAAGCCCGGATTAACCGGGCCAAGTTGCGTCACTACATCTTCCGGTTCCGTTACGAATTATAGGGCTTTTATCGGATCAACCGATACAACATTTCCTCTTTTTCCTCGCTTCACTGCATTCAAATTGGACGCTTCATTGCCGTGCATACCCTAATTGAACACGTTTTTCCAATTTTATTAGTTTAGAACATTATCTGAATTGCAGTGTGGGACAACTTCATTAAGTTTATTAGTTGGTGAAATCGTTCTTGACAAATATGAAATTAGCAACGAAGTGGCTTACATACCCTATAATATCAAATGAATTATTGTCTAATTCTCAAACTGCACTCATCGATTATTCAGTGAGGTTTATCTTTAATTTTCACAAGGAAAACTAAATTTCATACAAATTTATTTAAATTAAAGGTTTAAATTCTGCTTTGGCCACATTAAAACAACACTTTTAAGATACTAGAAGATAAATAATGAATGGCAAATACTTTCTTCAATCAAACCAAATACTTCAATACATAGGCCAATTTGATTTAAGTAAGTTTTTATCTCAACAAGTTACTAACGAATTTAAAGTTAATTTTGATAGAATGACCTGCGAAGTTTCAGTGAGAAAAATGCGATTCAGTAATAACTTAAAATTGTTTGCACACAGAACCGGAAATTACGTCATCACACAAAGGCAACACGTGCTCAATAGAGAGATAAAGGTGCACGTAACGTGTGCGTGTGTGACGTCATAAGGAGCGAGTGACGTCAGCGTGACGCCGCTCGCTTCGCGTGGAACGTGAGACGCACACGTAGCCAACGTAGCCCGTGTGTGACGTGTCCGTGACGTAACTCGTTCGCCTCTTCACAGAAAAACACAGCGTTTTCAACGTGAATGCAGGCTATTTCACGTTGCCACCTACGTGGTTGATTTTAATTGCGAAAACGATGCTAATTATATAGTAGAATGCATGTTATTGAGTTCGAAACCACTAGAATACTTATCACTATTTATTGAAAACTAGAGAAGTCAGTTAAAACATTTTATTTACGTTTCGGCGAATGCAAGATTTGCTTGCAAGATTTGCTTGCACGATGCGCTGGTCGGGGCGTGGCTTCCCATGATGCTTTGCCAATCGCGTTCTGTGTGCACCGTGGAGCTTTAGCACGGTTCACACAACGTACGCGACGATTGGCGTGGCTTGATATGACGTCAAACATGACGTCACACACGCACACGTTACGTGCACCTTTATCTCTCTAATGCCGCATGACTTTCGCCATTCAACATGAATGTTGATTTCTAATGAACTCTTGCACAATAAATAGGCTTACAAATTGAAAATGGCGGTCGCAATGAGGAACTCCGAGGATTTTCCACTGAATAGGCTTCCTCAAAAAGTCGGCCATATTTGATGCAGTGGGAGGAGCTTACTGAAATCTCTGTCAATTGACCATTTGAAGAACAAACCCATCCTATTTCATCTTAAACTCCTCAATTTACTGAATATTACTTAACAATTAATCTGGAAATGATGTAAAGTGCCCCTCCCATGTCACCTTTCAACACGTTGCTGAAATAATTACTGCCCCAGCCATTGAACAGAAATGCTAGTCAATATGGATGTTACACCGTAAATAGCAAATGGCACGTGACGTCACCATGCACAGGAAACTATTTTCGTCGCATCATCTTTGGCGGATGTTTACATTTTCATGCAAAGTTTCCTAGTTTCCTCCGCCCACTATCCCCATCCCCCACATCCCCAGGTGCAACAAAACACAAAGAGCCCAACGTAAAATTATTATACTACTATCCCAAAGTGACGTCATGTCGCGTCTTGCATGACGTCACGTGAGTGTCAATATCCAATTGTATTGTAAACCCGGGTAACAAAAAAAAAAGACAGAACAGTTTATATCTCCCGGGCGACTGTTAAATAATGACGTAAATCTCTTGTAGCTTTGTGACGTCACACATCCGTCTGGGCCCGAGCGATCGCAGAGACCTCTGACGGAGAATAGACGCAACTCGGGTTTAAATAATTTTAATCACATGCCTTATTCCTAGTTGGTCATTTTAAATGTTTTTTTATAATTTGGCGAAAAATAACAAAATCCATGAAAAGTGCTGCAAAATACCCAACTGTTTCTAGTTTCTCAAAATCTGACATCACAGATCAATGCTCAGTTACATCACAGTTTCCAAAAGAGCATCGTCACATAGATCCATGCAGATTGTACTGTATCATCAAATGTCCTTAAATAGAATCATCTCGGATCACTTCACAGATCCTTACACATCACAGATCCCCCAAGCAACAATACTGATCACTAGACACGGTATCATCGCAGATCCATACATCATCCAACAATTGTTATATAGTATTGAATAAATGAACTGCATTCATCTTGATTTCATAATTAGTGTGTAGTAATTACTCAAATGGAAGACATGCAGAAAGCATATCACAAATTATCGATTTCCGCAATAAGAATGGCAAAGCTGAACGAACAACAACAACAACCAAAAAAAAGTCAATATTCATTTTAGGTTTGTCGGGAAAAGCTGCAAGCGTAAATTGATATTACAACAATAGATCACCGAAGACATTGCTGAATGATTTGTGCACAACAATGCATCGCAGTTTGACATTCACCTTCAGGCTTTTCAGATACTAATCACCAAATTACCTGTCTAATTAAATCATCCCTTCAAAGCAGGTATTGTGTTTCAATTGCAATATACGACTATTGGGTTTCCTTCGAATGAAAATGTAACCAACTTGATTTTCACCCATAACAATCATAAATTCATCTTTGAAGATCTTCGTAAATAATCCTGTGTAACCGATATTTGATTTCAGTAAATACTAGTTGGCAAATTAAAATCATTTCAAAGTCGTTTCTGTAATCTATATATATAAAAATGACCTGCACAAACCGTTGTCTGCACATCACTTTGGAACGGCTCCACCGATTTCGATAATTTATGGCGGGTTGTGTTCGTCCCACACAGGACAAGGTTCGTAGACCAAAAACCCCAATCTTCCTACCCCAAAAGGGTTCGAAATTTCGGATACAAGTTGGCCGCCTGTATCACGGCAGAAAACATGGCGGTCCTGCTGCACATGCAAGTTCATGGGCGGGGTCGGAAGAGCGTGGCTTGGGCAGAGCCCGCCATTATCGATCACATCGCCGGTTATCGATGCCGAACCTAATTCGTGAACATGGAATGACTGAAAACATTGTCCACCACATGGCGCTACAGTGACATGAAACCTTACATCATGATTCCGTCGCATGAATCCCATCCCCACCAAATCACTCCAACCGAATGGATACCAGAAACACAATTCAGCCACAGTAAAAAGTGGCCGGGTCCCGGCTTGAAATGAAATAATTTTGAATGTGTTGTTCTGCAATTCAAAAGTTTGCATTTTCATTTCTTAGTTTCTGTCACTTTGGAGGAGTGAAACTTCATTTAATGAAAGCACAGCACTTGCTTTTTGTCACCTTTATTGCAAAAGAAATAAACTATTTGAGGAATCCCGAGCTGCATGCGTTGTTTTCATACTGGATATGGTGAAAGTTTAATGTCTGTTGTTTTTTCCCTGGAAAACAATGTTTTTAGGCTTTTTCTATGTAAATAAGCAACACATTCCTTTCCTGCTTTATTTCAACACTTTATTCGAGGAACTGTTGAATTTGCAGAGTATATTTGACCATTTTCACACTACTATACTCTCAGTATACCTTATACATAGAAAATTCCAATTGCCTTTCTGTATATTTGAAACAAGTTGCTTATTTACATTTTTGCATATCAGTTATTGAAAAAATATGTACTTTCGTCAAAAATTTGTAGTTATATTTGTGAGGGGGGAAAAACTCAAATAATGTGCCTTTAACGGAATTCATAATGACGCAAACAAAAAAAGAAGTAAAATAATATATTGTCCTGAGGGTATATTAAAAAGAACCGCCGATATTATTGATTTTATCGATCTCGTTTGCAGCTACATTATATTGAAGTTGCTATTCAATTATTCATACTCGTAAATGTAAATGTACATACCTATACAGGCAACAATTTCCAATTTCTAATAATAATTTAATAAAAATTGTAGCAGCAACATTTATTTAATGACATGATGACACACTTGAGATTTATAAATTTTAATAGATATTCCTCAGTACAGAGACGGTATTATTATGATTTTTCCGAATATAATCCAAATTAAACATCGCATAGGAACTCTTGTTCTTTATTATGTACAACAAATCAAATTTTAACATGAAATCAATTCCCATTTTTTTCTTACCTATTCCCGTGGATTACCAGAAAACTGTTGGCTATAATATTGTTATATATAATGTATAATAACACCAAACACATAAAATCTTAACGGCGACATTGGCATGAAATATTATATATACCCTTGGGCAACTGGGATTTAATGATTAACAATTTCACGAACTGATGTGAATATTATTATTCGCCCTAGGAAACCATATTTTCCCGTATTTCCCGGCTACCATAACCTTGCATATATCGACCAACCAACCACTTTTATTACTCCAGGTCAGACAGAATATTTTTCCTTCTAACATCTAGAACGCATTCTTTGAAAAAACAACTTTTCCCTTGCAAATTATTTAATTAATTCAACGAGTTTATTCTCATTTCTAATGTAATGATTTTGTGCAAGACACCAGAGTCGTTAATTAGCAGTTTCAAAAGTCATTATCAACACTAAAAATGGGCGAATTGTATCAACTTTCGCGCCAAAGCGCTGAGGAATTCGAAAACGTTCCATTCTGTAGAACGTACATTTCAAAAACATGGAACAGTGCGTACGTAGTAGAAGCGCCGTTTTCATTCCAAGGACCCGTGCGATTCGGCTTTTGGACCCCGTAGTGGAACGTTCAGAATAGAAAGTACGGGGCAAAGATTCGCCGTTTGTTTTGCATAATTACGCAATCCCAGCTAGCCAAACTACAACTTTTGGCACTCGTATAACAAAGTGCTTCCAAATAATTGAAAATGCATATTACCAATAAATATTTGGAATTCAAATTACTATATTGTGAGAAATTGAACCGTGAAGATTTTCGAAATAGGTAGAATATATATAATAGGCTAATTCTTACCATGATTTTCCTGAATCCGAATATGAAGTCCATAAAAGTTTCATCTTCGACTTCCAACTTGTAACTCGGAAATGCAAAATTGATGCAGTCGTATCGAGGAAATTGAACTTTGGTTTTGAAATTGCGAATGGAACTCTAGGACCTTTGCTCATTATACATGGACCGAGTCGAAAATTGCGCAGGGGTAGGAATTGTACGTTCAACAGGGCGAACGTCATAGGCAGTACCTAACTAAAACACCCCTCCCCCCTGAACCATTATCGGCACAGTCCATGTCCTTGGGTAATCTTTCAAGCACGAAACTCAGTTTTTTCTTATGTGCATTGACTGCGTGTCTTCTTTCAGAGTTGGCAAATGTTTTACCTCTGTGATCAAGAACCCAAAATCCGATTTCACAAACCCATTGTAACTTTCAATAAATAACATATTTTCCGGTGATTACAGGTAGCAGACGACATTCTGTTACCGTAGCAACAGCGTGATCAAGAGGAAAAAAAGTGGCCAAACTACCCACTCTTGAACAAGAGACCTGCGTGTGGAGCGCCGTTACGAGAAGTCGTATCGGTGCTCCACCGTTCTATCCAGGTGAATTTGATGTGCTCTGGCTCAACAGCGCTTCAGTCCGGGTAGTTGGATAATGTGGATTTCAGTTGATTTAAAAAAAATGGGCTAATTGATGAAACAAATAGGGCTACTACTGGCATCTTGTTATAAAATAGCATCTGAAATTAATATTACATGGAAATTAAATTCATCAATTTCACACAATTTTGAAACCAATGAAAATGTATATTTAATTTCGAAAAGAAAACGGAACTTGAATATAATTAATGCTGGAAAATTAAATATATTATAAAGCAATATATTGCAGCATATTTAAAAACAACATTTCATTCCAGTTATGGACGCATGAATTTATTCTTTTCATACTTGGTAAATAATTGACATAATCTGATATATAATATATAGCGGAGTGCGCAGCACAATTTGACATCTCGCGTGTACCATGCACTGTATGGAGAGAAATTAATAATAATAATAATAGCTAATTAATCGCTCGATATACAAATATATATATATATTGTTTAAACACCACAGACTGCATTTAAATTGACATATTAAATTGTAAAACTTTCTTTCCGACAACTGCTTTCGGAGCTGGCGCGCACCATATGCTCTAGTACCAACAAACGCACCGTTAAAAAAAACTTAGCAAAAAATAAAATGGGAAAGAATTGTAAATTTTGACAAAAACTCCACCTGATGTACAGCTATATGCTACAGTACTCGTATAAACAACGATTGAAAAGCTATTAGTTTCACTCGCGCGGCACATTGCGCGCGCGCGTTAAATAACATTTTTCTCCCGCGTGTCACCATCAAATTCGTTTATAAATTAAGAATCAAATAAAGCACAAGGCAGCTGAGGTTCTTGTACTTCAGGTTTTACAACTAGTTATATTTAAACATGCACACTTCCATATACATAATACGCAGCCCACGTACGTTATCAATTTTGAAACTCAACCGCGCCCATTGTAACTCCGCAGGGTCTGTACAGATTTGGCCCCTAATAGTAAAAGGACTTCCTATATAAAGGACATTGTTGTGAGCACTCATGAATGACGAACAAAAGCTGCAATATCATATTTCATGTAAGATTTTGGATTCCATTTATTAATATTGATTTTAACCTTATAGTATGGACATAAAAAGTAAGGAATTGTTAGAATCTGTACGAACCCTGAACTGAAAAATGTTTCCCAAATATTTGGGGGGAATAAAAAAGCTCTCAAGTTGATGAATATCTATCTATCTGTGGAGTAATGCATTATAGTAAGCCACTTGTAGCATTTTCAGCTCGATTTATAACAAAGAGGACAGACATCGCGTGCCGCGCGGCAGTTTACCAAAAAAGACCGCGCTTAGATATATTGAAATATTGTGACATACTGACTTCAACGTCAATCATCTTTGCACCTATTCAATAAAATAATATATCGTACAAAACATAGTTTGGATGGAAGTACTTCACATATATGCCTGTGTATCATATCGCAGACTTTGAAATATCAATTTCCTCTCGATAGCGCGACACGTACATGCCGCTGAGTGAAAAGGCCAGTACTTTTATAGTTTCCCTTCGATTTAAGGGGGGGCTGAGGGAAGAAGGGGTTTGACTTCTTTTGCTAGCACTAAATAAAATGGCATAAAAGTTGTTTTTTTCTCTTTCTTTTGTTCGCTCTCTCACTCTCTCACTTTCCCTCTCCATCGCACGCGCAATTGCGGGCATCGCGGCCGTGGTTTGGCGGATAAAAACCCGGCGTGCTTGGGGGAGGGGGTCTCTGGCGATGATTGCAATAAAATATGCAGAAGCCGTTTGTCCGTCTTATGTAGATAAGGAAACTTTCTCACAAAATAATGCAACAACGACAGTACCGTTGCCTAGTTCCTCCGACGGAAGGTGGCGGGGTGACAGGCGCGAAGTAAGCATGCACGCGCACATCGGGCAGGTGATTCTGAACACAAGACAATCATCAAACACGTATTGCATTGCTTTCTATAGGGACAGTGAACTCTCGACAAAAGTTTCGCAGTTGATAGATGGCATATGAAAACACCCAATTGCACGTTTACCGCAAAATCTTACCAAATAAATCAGATCTGGAGGACATCCTGGATTATATCGCTCAAAACTGTCATTTTTAGAAGGGTTGTATTACAGTTCGTTCAAAAGAAGTTGAGAAAAAAGGCGTGGCATAAGCGGTGATCGCAGTTGGCTACACCGTAAAAAGGCGTGTCTTATGGTTTATGCTGCATAAGCAAGATGGCGGCCAATCTATGCTTGATGTTTCACACAATTAACTCTTTGACATCAACAATTTCCACTTTTGCAATACATAAAAGAGGCTCTGCGTATAGAAGTCAGGTTCGAGTAATGGTTTAATGCGAAAATTGTTAATGTTTTGCTTATAAGCATATAAGCGGGTAGACATGTTGCTTTAGCTGCTAAACACGCCCACATGTCATGTGGTTTTCGCTATCCAATAAGCTTCGAATATGGGCATGCCTTTTTTCTCAACTTATTTTGAATGTACTATAGATCACAGAAGAGCATAAATTGCTTGTTAAATTCCTTATTAGACATCTATCACATGTAACAATCAATGGCTATTGGAAAAGCAATTTTATGGACTGCAAATGATTGTTTTCATACCCTATCTACATCACCTGTGGGAAAAATTATTTGTTACGAGTTCATTGTGCCTATATATAAAAAAATAAACTAAGAATTACATACCCTAAGCCTTCGAATGCCAACGCGAGTGATTAGCTGGCAATCGTAGAGTTCGATTCGCTGTAACGCGTGGCACGCGGCCAGATGCTCGAGAGACGCGTCGGTTATGAGCGGACAGTTGTCCAGTTCTAGCACGGTGAGGTGTTCGGACGCGCAGGGACTCATGCCGAGGTGCCGGATCCCTTCGTCTGTTATAAGCTCGCAGTGCGACAGACTCTGCCAATGCACGCGGGCAATTGAAAGTGCCGCAAGTGAGGGAACCCCCGCTTTGCTGCCAAATACTCACAAGTTTCTCTAGACGTTGGCATCCCGATGCCAGATGACTCAACGTTGCATCTGTTATCTGCGCTCGCAAAAGTACGACTCCTTATATAATTGAAAGGGGAACCCAGGTATAACTTATTGTCGGATCTTACCAGAACGCATTCTTCTAGATCCATTTTTTCTAATAAGTGGCAATTCTAATAAGCATTTTGAATAGAATTAAAAACACAATCGGTAAGTTTGCGCGACACTCGATGCAAATCGTAACAAAAAAAAGAAAAGTGGTGCAGTATGCAATCTCGTATTAGATAATAAAGTACCCTAGCGAGAGCTTGAAATCCGCTGTCAGTGAACTGAGAGCATCCCGCGACTTCTAAAGTTCTGCGGGACGAGAAATAACCGTCAATGAATAAGTCAACTGAAGTGGATTTGGTGGGCCGAAGCACCTTAGCCTATGGCATCCCCTGCTAAGGGCCATGAGCGCGATATCCGTCAGGTGACTGCAGCCAGACAGACACAGGTACTGCAACTTGCCGCAGTATTCGCTAAGTCGCGTTACAGATTCATCGCCCAAGTTCTGAGCGCGGGAAAATAATTCAGTATTTAAGAATTGGACACCAACGAGGTTTAATTAATACGGAATCTTCGTAATTAATTACTTACGGAACATCCGTGTAAATTGGTCGTGTGTAGGTTTGGACAAAATCTCGCTAAGTGACCGACGGCTTCATCCGTCACCTGTAATTTAGTATATCAATTGAAGATAATACAGCGCAAAACTAGTAACCAATAACTTCTAGTAAGTATTTTGGTAAACTGTTCCCCAAGAATTTGTTTGCGCTCACCAATAGACATCCTTTGGAAATGAAAACCTTCAACTTGGGACATCCGTGCGCCAGAGCCTCGATGCCGTTTTCCGAAATCTGATCGCACCACGATATATTTATATGTTCAATGTTGGGACAACCGTCACTGTTAATAGTTTTTTGACAGTTCGTTACCGGAGAAGTTGGTTTCATACGTACACATTGCACGCGCGTACCTGAGAGCTTTCAAGGAAATATCCGTCACTTGCTGGCAGGATCCCAAGTCGAGGTTAACCAGCTTCGGGCAATGTAAACTCAATCGCTGACAGGTGCTGCGCATATCAAACCGATTATACATGTCCAAATTGTAATCACTACTCGTACGTATTTTCAATACGATAAATAGACAAATTCCAAACTCGCCTGTCTGTTAGTCTCTTGCAACCGTTTAGATTCAATTCTTCAATGTTATTGCATTGCTGAGCAAAAGTCCTGAGTGAGAAATGAGAGCAAATTTCAATTGTAAAAGTATCTTGCTGATGGAAATGAAATGAAAAGCCTAAAACAGAACTGAACCGACTTCAAGGCTCCGTCGCCGACGCTTTGGCACCCGCGAAGGCTCAGTTTCTTTAGAAATCCTCCGCATCTTCTCGAAATGTTTTCCACAACAGGACCCTAGAACATAAACAAAGTAATCATTTTCCATTCATTACCTTCAGTTAAAATTGCAGTAACAAAAAAATATAAATTCCCCAGATTTTTTCCCCCGACTCGCAACTAATTTTGAAATGATAATTTAGATTTTTTCACGTGTGCATTGTTATTCAATGTGCAATCAAGGTTATTGCACTACTAGTTAATAGAAACAACGTTGGAAGAATAATCCTAAGAGTTTCTGGAGATTCTGAATAACTCTGAATTGCAGCAGCTTTGAATGCGAATCAACTATAAACATAATATGATAACAGATTTTTCCTGCTGATCGATATTCGGTATTTCACGGAAATATTACCTCGATATCGGTCTGGAAATCAAACAGATCGATTCTTTGCCAGTTGCTTCCATCCAAAGCCAACACATTCCATGCCTAAATAGCAAAATTTATGTTTGATTTATTTGCACCACCAAACTATACATAGGTTTATAAGAAGTAGTACCACATGGTAACAGTTAAGTCTAAATGTACTCACTTTTGATACTTGAGCACATCTACACAACGATACCACATCCAAGTAGGAGAATATTCTAGAAAGCGAAATTATAAGACTGAAACACCTTTAGCAGTGAAATGTAATTTATAATATACCGTAAATGGAGTTCCTTGGGCAATTTCTTATTTATCATGGCTTCATCCTCGTAGTAGTGGTGTTTGTTGTTCTATATTTAAAATGAAACCGAGTAAGACGAAGTGGGTTAACAGTGTAAGTATAAGCAATAAATGAACTTGCCTTCCGAAGTAACAAGGTGCTTTGCGAATCGTATCCATCCAAGTGATCATGTCCTTCAGATATCAATGTCTTTTGTATCACAACCATACTTTTCTTGGACATGCTGCACTGTCAGAATTGATTCCGACGTTTCGGCATCGCTTTTTCCACAAATCAAAATCCCCTATGTAAGTTTGAATAGGGGGGAAAAAAGGTAATGATTCAATTAGGAAAATTTGCAATCACTCCCCTACACACGTATGCCAACGAACCGAATTAACTTTCAAAAAGCAAAATGCTGTTGCCGGTTGCACATGTCTAATTTTAGAAGTTTCAAACTCTTGCAACCAACAAGCAGCTCTTATATAGCAGCTCAAAAAACAAATAGAAAAAATGAAAACTTGCAAATTAAAGTGAACTAAGGAACAAAAAACACGCAATCAGTTTGCAAGGATGAAGTGATAAAAAGCTGATGATACAAAATAATTTATCTCTTGCAACTTCTTCCCAGTTAAATTAAGACAGTATGTACATACCAATATAAGGAAATCAATTTTTATCAGAATTTTTTTCAGAATACGGGAAGAAAAAATTATGGAATATATAATAATGTAGTGCGTGTGACATAAAATCAATAAAACTCATCAGAAGTTTGCGTGGTGAAAATATGCATTATAAACCCAATATCAAGTTCATTATTTGAATAGAAACCCTTGACATTGCAAATTTTTTAAATATAAAACATGGAAAAAAAGTAGTCTGTGAAAATTATACAAAAACTCAGAAATTAAACAAAACACATACAGCTGAAATCAGTGCATTATATTTCAATACATTGATTTCATTTAGATCAATCCAGCACGCAAACACAGCACATCCAGTAGCACGAATCGCAAACTTTGTCAACCAGACTGTAAAACTGCAGAAACAATTACATATAACAGTACATACAGGTCAGAGTTTCTGCAAATATCATGAATTTCCCCATAATTCCCAAAGCAAAGAAACAATATTAACGGGAATGACCGCGGCGAGAATTGCGCGGAGCGAACGTAATTTCCGACAAGTCGTCCTTTTATAGAAAACAACCACAATATCGATTTCCGATCATGGGAGAGATTTTTCCGATCGCCTAGCTTGCATATACCTGTCATAAATGTACATGGCACCAAATGCCAATAATCTGTTCAATTTGGCGCAAAGATAGCCGTGCGGCCTCCAAGCCGACAGACAGATCTCGGTTGTAGCTTATCGGGAAAATTGAATGAAAGTGCTAGCCTACATTTCATTTAACTAAGAAAATAATATTGCCATTTGAAGGACATCATGTTAGTAGATTTGTAATTTAAACAGTTTTTTATTTCCTCCAAAAGTTCAATACGTGATCGCAAGAAACAGTTGATATTTGCCGGAATCATGCACCGCATACTGAAGGACGGAATAATTTAAACTACAAACATCATTAGACATTTGTTTATATAGTAGACAACATTACATTAACGACAATATCGGTTATTAATTCATGATGTGGAACGCCGTTTATTTTTAATGAGGGGGAAAGACCAAAAACAAAAGAAAATGCTGAATATGTACTATTTTTTGACAGCTTAATTTGAAATTTACAGGTGTGCCGGTTCACCTGTTCCTTGAAAACAGTGATAAGACGCTTTAATAGCAAGAAATATTAATATCTTATCAACTTGCGCTGTCAAATATCTCGTTTTAAACTTTTATATAGTCAGAAATTAAATCTTTTTAACAGCTGTTCTGGAAATCTTGCGGATCCTTCGCCCGTGATCAGTAATAAGTCGTATTTATTGTTCTTTTAATTGAGATCTTAATAAGAAATAACGAAGTAGTCAATGACATTGAAATAATGCATATTTGGGGTCGTTCAATTTATTTCGAGGGAAGTAGCAAATCCCAAATCCAAGACATAATAAACAGCAGAAAAAGGGTTCACTTTTTTTAAAACTTGCCCAACTTAGTTTGCAATTAAACAATAATTCATTGGAAAATATAAAACTAGAATATACGGTGAGTAATTCATCCATATAAATGCAGATAAAAATTACGAGGAATAACATTTAATAATGAATTCATAAATTGGTAAAGAAAATACTTCTGACAGCATTAAGCGCATTTCCAAGATGGCCGCCGTTGAATGCCTCGCAAATGCAGTAAATACGTGTAATTACCTACATCCTTGCTTATGAAAGAGTTTCAAATTATCATTAGTCATCATAGTTGCATTGGAAAATAAGGGGAATGATCGTAATTACAGTTGTAACGTTATATACTGTTCTAGGTACGAAGATGCTTTGAAGGAATAAGAAGACAAAGACTTAACCTAGTTATTGCAATACGGGTTAAAATAACTTT
>WWPM01024170.1:0-15039 GCA_023279145.1 Glomeris maerens | reverse complement strand
ATTTTGTATTTAATGCCATTAGTAAATTGGCTGAATAAGATATTGTCTAATAGTAAATGCGTGTAAACATGATGTGTTATGTATTTAAAATCTTTGTGGGAATGTAAATTATTCCAAATATATTGATAAATAATATAATAAACGTTATCTTGAGAATTGCCAAATTGTATTTTTTATATAAAACTGTCCTGATTTTGGATAAAAGTTCCTGGGTAAAGACTCATAACACTAGTCAACAAAAAACACTTTTTTTCGTGTATCCAAAACAAATTGATGTTTTTCTGAAGTGTTTTGAAACGTAGAAAACGAATTTGAAGTCCAAAAGTTTCTATCACGTCACAATTTTTTTTTATGATGGTATTTCAGAAAACAAGTCCAATTTTCACATGTTTTACTATTGCAAGAGACCTATTGGGTCTGCAGACTCATCCTTGTGCTTAAATGAAAGCAAATAAAACGTACAACAAGTGTACTTTATGTGACTTTTCTTGTAGAAAGAACGGTTATGCTGATATTTGGCCCGAAAGTAGAGAAAAACTTAAAATTCTCGTTTTTTAAACAAAATTTCCACCTTTGAAGTGTCCTATCTTTTAAACCATTTGACATACAGAGCTGCGGTTGGGCTTAGATTGTTGCAAATCTAATTTACTTTAACAATGGCAATAACGACAAATTTCGACAAATGCATAGTGTAAGAGTTATAAAACTTATAATGCAACAAGTTAAAAAAATGCAGCAAGTAGTAAACATTGGGTAGTGTAGTTTTTCATGTCTAAATGAACATTTTTGAAGATTTTTGGAATATATAAACATTTGAACACTTTCTTGGTATGGCTAAGCACCTATGTTCGCTGCATAATAGAGGGAAAACTGAATTTTTTTTTAACTTGTTGCATTATAAGTTTTATAACTCTTACACTATGCATTTGTCGACATTTGTCGGAATTGCCATTGTTAAAGTAAATTAGATTTGCAACAATCTAAGCCCAACCGCAGCTCTGTATGTCAAATGGTTTAAAAGATAGGACACTTCAAAGGTGGAAATTTTGTTTAAAAAACGAGAATTTTAAGTTTTTCTCTACTTTCGGGCCAAATATCAGCATAACCGTTCTTTCTACAAGAAAAGTCACATAAAGTACACTTGTTGTACGTTTTATTTGCTTTCATTTAAGCACAAGGATGAGTCTGCAGACCCAATAGGTCTCTTGCAATAGTAAAACATGTGAAAATTGGACTTGTTTTCTGAAATACCATCATAAAAAAAAATTGTGACGTGATAGAAACTTTTGGACTTCAAATTCATTTTCTACGTTTCAAAACACTTCAGAAAAACACTATGTTGTACCGGAAGCAAAAATCGTGTTGACCAGTGTAATCTTACAAACCTTTTTGTATTTTTTTGTCATGTACTTGTCCCAGTTTTCCAGCATATCTAACCATTTTAACTCTCGATGTCTTAGCACGTCCACTGGTAACGATTGCACCCTGAACAAAATATTCATCACATTTCGGCAAATTAGATAAGATAACGCACAAAATACAGTTTACAAAGAACATTTGGCACGGTGACAGTTTCTTTTAATAAATGGTATGTATATGTACTTACGAACTGGGATGGGTGTATTGGTTGCCACCAGTGAATCCATATCGGTCAGTGGCGCTTTTTGAAGATACAGAACCATTACCATTGATGTTTCCAATCACTCCACTTGCACTGCTCAATGTGTCCATGTCACTGTCACCATCTTCCACTGAATCGTTTGGCACAGAACTGGCCATGGGTCGTCAATCAGCTCTCTATATAGCACATGACAAAATGGAAACGTAACAACGTAGTTTGTATATTAATGTAGGCCTAATTTATGCGGCGCGCAAATTGCTGCCCACGCATCCATTCCACCCACATATACAAAACTTGCAAAACAGGTAACAGTTCATAATTAAACACAACTAAATCTCCACATTTTTGCTAATTTACTTGTTTGCCAATGCGAGGTTCCCTTGACCCCGAAAGCCCCGGATGTTTATGTTGAAATAACAACGAGACAGAACGAGCAAAAGAAAAAAAAATGAGCGAACTCGGATAGGCCTAAAATCCGTAATGGAAGGAAAAATGATGTTTATACCATCAAACGAAAAAGTCCATCGCTGGAAATGAAGGACTCGTTTCCCCCGCCGTCTGACGTCAGGTTTACCGTGCGGAACGACGACCGGACACGACGATTACACGCTTGTTTTAATCGTTTAGGTATATATTGGTAAGCAATGCAGAGAACTGGCCGACCGGTGTTGCTCCTTCATAGAGAGACCGCAGCGCCCCCCAGGCGGGAGCTCGTTCCCTCTTCCCGCTAAAATGGATTATCCCGTGACGTCATTGCGGAGCATTTTCGAATGTCGAATAATATCGAACTATAGTGCTGTTCAACGTAAGTGTATGCTAAAAGTTAGCAAATAGTAGGAGCGTTTTTCCAAATTTGTGATGGTTTTACAATTTTTATGGAGCTGTTTTTATGTCCTGAAGATGTTCTGAAGCTCAAGTCAAGGTATGACGTCACAACATATCTGACTCTCAGAAAGTGGCTTTAATTATCGAACGCACCCTGTAATCCGTGGTCAATGGCGTCACTGTGACGTCACGGCGTGACCGTGTATCCGCGATCCATGTCGCAATTTCATCCCTAATTTCAGGTTTTCTGTTATTAATCTTTTGTAATAAATCCCAAAATAAAAGAAACTTTCGCAAATATTATGTAGACCGTAAAATACGCGTTTGTTAACGTATCAAGCACGAAAGTTGATAAATGTGTGATTTTGGAACGACAGTGGTAGAAAATGGAGGACGGGCTTGGAATTTTCGTCATTAATTTTCAATTTGTCAAATTTTCCATCTAACCGCAATTTTTGTTCTGTCTTTTCGGGAATTTTAAATGTAACCGTCAACCGGAAAATTGTTTTTTTGGCTGGAAACAGCTGTCATTTGAGATTGGATTTTCAAGCGTGAGGCGAAATGAACACCTCAAAAACAAGGGATTCGTCTTGGATCTTTAAGAAATTAAGGAGTTCAAGCTCATCTTCTGGCTCCATTTTCAACGCATTAGTGGAAATGAGGAGTCGTTTTATCAAGGAACCAAACGGGGTTCTCAAATTAAGGGCCGAAGGTGGAATCGAGCTTCTTTTGGGCCTCATCCAAAGACCAAACTCCAAAATAGTCGACATTTCTCTCAGCATTTTGGGGAATTGTTGCATGGATAAATCTGCCAGGGAAGAAGTGAGCTAATCAAGCCGTTAAATTTTTAACATATTGTACTTATAGTTGCATGATAGGAAATTTTAACATTTCGTCATTTGCGTTATAATATGTATTAATTGAAGCTAGCTTTCAAAGCTAATCTAGGTCTTTGTGTATTTTTCACAGGTGCGAAAACTGGATGGAATTACTGCCATTGGTATGCAATACAGAATTATGTGTACATGGCTATGATACCAATAACATTTTTTATACAGTTCGTGTTATGACATGCTTGGAGTCGGACAGCATCCAGAACAGAGCTTGCAGGGCCCTTGCAAACATAGCACTGGACCCCGAAAGTGCACCATCCATGCATGCCAATGGTGCAGTGTCCCACCTTACCAAGTTCCTCGCAAACACCGAGGATTCTCTGTGCCAGCAGACGGCATTACGAGCCCTCAGGTTAAAATTACCTTTCGGTTCACAAATATGTCATCCAAAACTCACAGCCATTACGTTTCCAGGATCCTTTCCGAGCAGAAGGAACACCGAGAAACGATCGCCACTTGCGAAAGTGCCAAAGTAGCCGCAAAGTTGCTGTCCACTAAAGATAATGCCGTCTTACAAGTTCTGCTCCGTACTATGATAGCTTTAACAGAAAAATGCAATGTCTCCTGCGCGCAACAGGTTTTACGATACATTTCAGCGATTTGCAGTATATTAGTGTGCTCATTGGTGCCATATCCTTGTCTCGATCTGCAGATCGACGATGCTGAAGGTTTAGCAGAACTTGTACGTATCTGCAACGAAGAGCTAACCCCAGCTCAAAAAGAGACATCGCTTCATGTGCTCGCAAACGTAGCTTCCGAGACGACCATCAGATGTCGTATGGCTAATGTGGGAGCCATTGAAGTGTTTGTGAACAATGCAAATATTCCTGACCACAATTCAGCAGGTAATCTTAAAATTCTCAGACCTGTTTTGTTGAATATTCCAATGTCCAGCCGAATTTTGTTCGACGACTAGTTTGGCGGTGGTCCACGATGGGTTTGTGCCGCATGAGCAGGGAAGCGGCCATCCACGACAAGATCATCAAAGGAGGAGGTCTGCCAGTGATACTGAACATGCTGGACAAAGAGCGTCCGTTCACCATCCGACGGTACGCAGTCACCACATTGACGTGTTTCATCTACAGCGAAACCCACATGAACGTTCTCGTTGAATTGGGTCTTGTTGAAACTCTCATGGACATACTGAGAGAGGACATTGTAAACAAGAGCTCCGACCACTTGCCGGTCGCAGTGGACACCTGGTCACGCGTTTCACGATCCAAGTTCCGAACCATCAGTAGCGAAACTTCGACGAGCCATCGCAGCATGGATGGCAGAAGTGCGGCAGAATCTCTTGGGCTCGATTGGCTCGGAGTTCGTAGACCAACGTTTTGCATCAGCAGTCCCAGTTACAGAGCTGTGTGCGCTGAAACAAGTAGGGAACCTCGTAGGGAGTCTTGGAGTCCGGATAGTCGAGGAAGTACAAGCGCATCACCGGAGTCTTCGCCGAGATCTTCACCCAAATGGCCAGGCTGCCCTTCTCCGGCCTATTTCCCGGATTCCCCAGCATCTTCAATAGCAATGTCCACGTTCTTAGATCCGTGTTACTCTCCAATCTGCGAGATGCCATCTTCGGATTCTTCAGACAGCGACCGTGAAGACACGGTTAGACTGGACTTGGAAGTGGACACTTTAGATGTTCCCGATGCTGACGAAACGCTTTTGGAAACTGCCGATAACATGCACGACCTAAACGATGCCGAGATGAACCTACTGGAAACGCTGCCGGAGGAATCGGATGAAGTATGATAACTGAAAGCGTTTGCTGTGTTCATTACCAACTTTTTATCGCCTAACAATTCTCAAATTGCTTGCCAATTTTAGGTGGAGATTACAAACGAAGACTCAGATGGACGTGAAGCTATGTCCAACTGTTGTCTTCTACTCCTGCTACAGATGTCTTGCATGAAAAGACAGTTTGCGTCTTTGATGACAATACCTACTGTCCAATGCCTTTTGGATTACGTCGCAAAGACATATCCGTACGCAGTGCGAGCTGGTCGTGTTCTCACCCGACTTGCAAGGTACAACTGACCCACTGTAACTCCAATTTCATATTATTTATAATTTTGTTTGTTGCAGAAACCCACTTTGTTTCGAGCGCTTAGTAATCATGCAGGCTGTGACACACATAAAGCAGCTCTTTAAAGACGTACCCCACCAAACTCAAGAATGCACATATTGCAAGAGTAAGACTCAGATAATTAACACGCTACTCAGTAGCCTCAAAGACATAGCCAACTCTCCGTTCGGAGCTGGCGAAATTGCTCATATATTAGCTGCCTACTCCTCTAGTAAGAAGACAAGCGCTGCTATTTCAGCAGCTCATCTTCTTCAGTACGTATTAACCAAACGAAAAAAGTGATCTTGACTTGAAGGCACATGTGTAAACCATCAACTTGCTAAAATTTCAGGTCCAGGCAACAAAGATACCGTATCATGGTCAAGTATCACGGCCTGCACGTACTACTGGAAGCAGTAAAGGATCCAAATAGCCAATATTTCGTCGAAGCAACCAAAGGGCTCTCTGTATTTGCCGCGCAACTATTTGGAAAGTCAGGAAGTGTGATCCCCTTCGAAGACCCTGCGGTACCTCACTGCGCTTACGAGCGGGAAACTCACGATCACGATGTCACGCTCGTGACAGATGAAGAGGAGGAAGTTGGAGTCTCTCGCAAAAGGCTTTGCGTGGAGTCTCTTGTCTTCGGCAGGATGCTGAACGGAACTTTTTTGGAAGCGGCGCGGCATCAAGTGAGGATTGTCGATGCCAGACAAGATGCCCTTAGTTTCGTTGTGCACCATCTGTATGGGTGTGAGGCCGACAGGTGCCCTTGGATGCGTGTGGCTGCTTTGGACACGTTGCTGGAAGCGTTGCTGCTTGCAGACAGGTTTTTGCTTGTCCGGCTCCAAGATGAAATCGCCAACGTGATATCTGCAAAAGAACTTTCGGGGAAAGAGTCTTTCGACGTGTACGAATACGCGCGTCGTACTAATAGTCCTCGTCTTATGACGTACGGGTTGAAATACATGGTGACCACGGACGAAGACCGTGTAGCTGAAACCGTTCGGGAACTCTTCCAAAGTTTTCCAGAAGGATTGACTTCTGCTTTGGAGGACTTGAGGCTGCTTATTGTGGACACTATCAGTTAACTATTGTTAACATTGCCACTTCACAGTAAAAAAGTAACAGAAATATCGTAAGCGTAAGTTGAATATTGAACAGCAAAGTGATGTGATTTAGTTGACCCTTTTTTTATACAAGGCCCAACAAGGTGGCTCAATTGCACGTCACAACCAAGAAATGTTTCAGCAGTTGGCTACTTGTCATTTGACCTGTAATGACGTTTGAGTTCATTTACAAGCATGTTTTGTATGTAAATCACATTTGTTTTTACACCATTCATGTGAAAACGTGCAAGGGTAAAATGAGTTTTGATAGTCTTCCTGCAATTGTATAGTTTGATAATGCGCTTTCCATATAAAGGAAAAAATAAACAGAATTTTGTAGTATAATGTAGTAAGTAGCATGTATGAACATTTATTTTACCAATCGTGTGGTTGCCAACCTGATCACACTTCAAGCCAAATTAGATTTCATTAGTGTAAACGGAGTCCAAAGTTACTTTAACACCCTAAAGTGCCACATATACATGCACAATTGTCATGGTTTATGACACAAGTTCAATTTAAGTGCTTATGTGCGTGTAACTTTGGGTATCTGGATCATAATACAACATAAGAACATACCAGTTGTATTTGAATCAAAATTAATAAGAGATGAGTACACCAAATCAATAAACGGACCGGATCCGTTTACTAAAAATTACTAAACTAGACAAATTCTGCACCTATATTTCCCAAAAAAAATTGATGTAGTTATACTCATTTAACATAAAAATGTAGTATTACATGTTAGAAAATAAAAACTTGGCACTGCTACTTCATGCTGAATGTAAAATTGCCACATACAATTTCTATCCCACAAACAGTTCTACCATTTATGCAAGAGCGAGTGAAAATAATAGGAATCTTCTACAGTATTTTCCTAGAAGCTTCAAATGAGAAACTAATGTATCTCCTAGAGACCTAGACCTACTCGGGATTAGTTTCAATCTCGGTCATCATGATGGAGAATGCAGGGTTCTCGTTATATCTGAAGTTTTCATGAAAATGACATTTTAGGCAATAATGCACATTGTCAGAATCATTTTCACGCTTCAAATTTTAAAATCAAATTATCCAACATGGCATTTAAATAAAAGAAATGAAAGCAGAATCTTGGACATTACTAACCCGAGCTATTTCTCAGTCAAACTATATATGGTAAATTCAGGAGTAACATAAGTACAACATAAATGTATATGAAATTGCATGATGCAAAAGCTGTGGCAAACCTGTCATATCTTAAATGGTGAATAATTGACATTTCAAAGAATTTTACTACATATTTACAGCGATTAAATATCAAAAAGAGACACCGTTGCACGATTACAACATTGCAAAGCCTTTTTTCCCCTCATTAAAATTAGCAGGAATAAAAATAATTACGTAAATACAGAAAAAGAAAGCTATATATGTCGCCTGAAAATCTTATTGGTTTCCTTTTTTAGTTCCCATGTAAACTCGCAAGCGGAAATACCAACAAGGCTATTTGATTCCACCTGCTTTCCTTTCCTTTACCTTATCAGCACACATTTCTATCTAAAAGTTGGATTCCACTTTATAAAAATAACCCACCAACCGATTAACCTTCGATTCTCGCACCTTCACCTTATTTCCCACATTGCCCTTTTCGGAACCAATCTGTAATGAAAGCAAATTAGTTTGGCTAATCGGCAGCAGTTGTTACACCAACTCATTGGCAAGATAACAATTAGTTGACAGTCGGCTTGTTTGGTATCTAGAAAAAGTGTCTCTAACAGTCTGTACGTGGGGGGACTTGAGGACACGAAGGAGCGAGATGATGTTACGAGGCTAACCAAATAGTTTTTCGAAGCATGGGTGGCAATAAGGTTTGTCGTTCTGTTCCTTGAATGTGCCTTTGTTGAGCTGCTTCAGGCAAAAGGAGCAGACAAAGTGTTCCGGGTGGAACTTGCGGAACATGGCCGTGATGCAGCGGCCGGTGATCGGTTTCTGACAACCAGCGCACAACGACCCTCTCTTGGCGTGGTAGTGGGTTTCGCAGTACGGCTGGCCATCGTGGTCGAAGAAACTGCCACCATTGAATGGTGTGCGGCAATCCTACAAAAGAAACCGAAACAAAATCATTTTAGCAATTAAACCAAGATTCTAATTTTCAAATTACAGCTTCATAATGTAAAATCAATTGAACATTTCACTTTAACTATCTCAACTTAATTCTGAATAGCAGATAGTATGGGAAATTTGAAAATAACATGATAAATTTCCTTCAAGTTGCTCTTCAATTCAGTGGTGTGGGATGGATACGTAACAAAAATATCAAATGGGTTTGCACCATGCAATAAACAAAGTATCAACCTTGGGAAACCAAACATCTACTGTATACGACAGTGGTAAAAATAAAGCTAGCCATCGTTTCAAATACGAGGTCCTCTGCAGCAACACAATGCTCCACGAATTTTTACATTTGCATTGAATGGTAAATACACATTTGCAACTATGAATGGAAAACTGTGGCAAGGTTACAGTACGGGGAAGTGTGTAACAGAAATCATTGTTTGCACATGGTGGGATCACGTACTGATAGAATGCAAGATGGAAATTTGGTTTTCATCTCAAGAGCATACAACGCGAAAAGCTTGTGCACACGTAACTTGCACTTAGCATCAAACATCAAGTTGAAATTATCGACTTCGAGTTGGCAAAAGACCAGCTTCGACAGCTGAGTGTTATACAAGTCATGTTACAACCACATATATCCTTAGCTTCAGATAAAAAAATGCTTAAAACCATTTACCAAAAATACCTTTTGGCCAAAACACAGTTCACTTCACGATTTTACAAACATTTCTTTTTGTTAAATTACCCGCAAATTACGAGCGAAGACATAAACTTAAAAAAATATGCTGCGCTTTTCACAGGTGCCGTACAGTTGACGTAAATATATTTCAGTTTGACGCCCATACTCCACGAAATACAAGTCACTGCACGTGATATCTTCATGGTTGTGGAAGGAAGACGCAAAAACAAATGCTAGAATATTATTGTGTGCAACAAAAAAGGGGAACTTCTGGTTTTATGTTACTGCATGTTGAACGCTGTTCCGAGTAAAGTAACGCGTATGAACAGGGGCAAGTTTGCAATAGTCAACAATAACCTCAACCTCTGGCACCGAAAGGCAAATCCTATTTCAGGTATCCTTTGAAGTAAAACAAACATAAATACACCTTTCACAGTGAGCCAACTAGTGCCAGAAATGCTTTGACGGAAAGCACACAGCCCAAATAAAAAGCCTCACAAAAGTTGCGGGCAAAGGGGTAAATGGTGAGCGCAGCTGGCTTAAAAAGATGGTGCAAATTGTGGGGGGGAAAAAATAACGCATCGCATCTATGTATATTTGTGTATGGGTTGTATGCGCTTAATGAGGCTTGGCCGGATGAGTCCCCAAATATATACTGGAGCATCGGTTTGGGTTACTCCGATGACTATTTTTGGTCATCGACAAGCTCGTTTCGGCTTCATCTATTTTTATTATTTATCCTCTTGGAAACAGGCGTGCCGAGACTGAGAGCAGGGCCTTTATTTCTGTTAGATTTCTAGCACAGCGTGATAACTGACCGGGAAGAGGAAATGTGGCAGAATCAACAAAGTGTGCTCTATTTTTTGTGTTTATACATAGGGACTCGTGACACATTTCAGTGTTTCAATCGAATATTTTTGGCACGTTTATAGATACACCAATTTGGTTTCTCTATTTTGGAATGAGCATTTTTCCATTTCAGTGTGCCATTTCATTCTTGAAGTGATTGTGTTCCTCGCAATTACAAGGGAGCAAGTCGTAACTTTTGTGACACGTGTACCCCATCATGTGCAACTTTATTACTCTCATCATCATTACTGTCACACAACCTTCATGGTCATCAACATAAAATACTAATTTGCAGAAACCTCGCATTCGGTTCGGGTGATAAAAATATGAATTGAGGACCAAACCCATGATATTCTGTCCTCCATGCTCACATATTTAAAACACAACAATTTAACAGATAGAGATATACATGTGAATTCCCAAAACAGTGGATAAATTTCTCTCAAACAGTTAACAACCAGGCAATGGCGTTTTCAGCCGCAATAATTGATTTTGTCAAATTCGCAATCTTAATCTTCTTCTGCGTCTTCGTCTTCATCATCCTCTCCGACTCCGGCGCACTTGGAGCAAATCGGTTTGCCTTCCATGGCGTAGAAATTGCCTCCGCTCAGAACCTGTTTGCACTCCTAAACACATCACATTCGTAACCAAAGTATCCCCGCACTGAGCTAACCACGTGAAACTAGCGGCTTTTAAATCACGGAAGCTAACCAAATGGTACCTAAAAAAAGTATGGCAACAATCATTTGTGACTCACTCTGCACACAAAGCAATCTGGATGCCACTGGCTGTTGAGGGCCGAGATGTAATTCTCCATGATTGGTCGGTTGCAGCCGCCGCACTTGGGTGCGAACATCTGAAAGTAGTCGTTGCGGCAGTACGGCTTGCCGTCCTTCTCGTGGAAGCCGTCCTCTCCGAACTGACCGCCGCATTGGGCGCAGAAGAAATGCTCGGGATGCCACGTCTTGTCCAATGCGGAGACGCATTTCTGCAACAATAAATATTTCAAGCATGTCCAAACGTATTTCAGGCGGCTTTCTACGCGGGCTACAGAAACGTACGTCGAGGATGGGACCGTTGCAATAGGCGCATCTCGGTGAAAACAAATTGTGATAGTCGGGTTCGCAGTATGGCCGGCCGTCCCTCTCGAAAAAGTTCTTGGTGCCCAGCTCCTGGTTGCAATGGGCACACACGAAATGCTCTGGATGCCAGGTCTTTGCCAGAGCAGTCACAACCTGTCGAATTCAGAAATTTTTACTTTAATATGTGTAAATCGCAAAGAATTCACTCAATTCATTTAAAATGCAGATTTATTGCTTCCAATCTCTGATGTATTAAATCAAAAGCAAAAACCTACTAAATATTTCTAGGTTGCGTAGATGAATAATTGACTTGGCAATTCTATCCCAACAGATAGCATGGATTCTTCCGCATTAACAAAATTACAAAGCTGATCCGAATATTACCTGTCCCACAATGGGTTTGCTGCAAGCAGCGCAACATCCCTTCTGTGCAGTGTTCACTCCTTGCTTACTCATGTCAGACTGCAAAGTACCAAGCATCGAGTCTAACTGATTGTCCACAATCTGCGCGTTGTCTGGTGTCCTGGCCCGCGTTTGGGTCTGCGCTCTTGTTTGCGATTGTGATGGTGCAGATGATTTCGGTTTGTTCGGCTTAGCATACAGGGAATCTGTCGTCTGCGGCACGTGTTGGGGTGGTCCGGCCGCGTTCAACTGGAAAAAAAAAAAGAAAATAATAGTTGGGAATTAGTCTCGGAAGAAACGGACATCACGTAGATGCAGACGGCCACCACCGTAGACGGTGTCTTGCGAGCACCCCGATTCGGCACCGAGTGAACGAGCGTGCTGCTTGGATGGCAACCAGTGGCAGAAGTAAAAGAGACAGCAGATAGAAAGACGGGTATGAAAAGTTATATCGGCCCACATGATGCTATTTTCAGGTACGGCACGTTTGCAAAAATAAGGAGCCGCGTGCAATGTTTCTTTCGTTTCATCTCCAGATTATAAGCCGTGATACTAGCTGTGTTCTAATTGCTTTTCTGCAAGGTCGCAGCACAAAGATGTACTGTGGAAGCATGAATTCATCATATTGGGTACAGTGCCTTACAGCTTCATGACCCAATACGTTCATCTATACTTTGGTATGCGCAAAGAAAAGATGAATTGAACTCATCGGTGAAAGAATATGTATTTTAAGCCGAGATCTGTCAGTCCGCAAAAAGGCAAGACAACAAGTTTGATAAGTTTCGAACTTGCACTGCCTTTTCATGCCGATTTGGATATACGGAAATATAAACGCTTACTTCTAGTTGCAGAGATGACACCAAACAGTTTGAGCTCGAGCCAAGTTTGTGAACGCGCAGCCGTAAAGATCGCATCCTACAGACCAACATCGCCTTGACATGGTGCCGTAATAATTTTCAAACAACATCGTGTAGGTGTTGTTACCAATAGCTACCTTTCCGTGTTATTCAGCCTATTTGCAAATAGGAAATACAGGTGCGTAATACAATGCAACATGCAGCAGCCAATTACATTGTAAGTAAAACACCTGGAGAGCCACACCAATTGAGAACCATTCAAAGTCCTCAATTCATTTGAAAATACGTACCAATAATAATAATAATGCAATACAAATCGCATTCTGACACTAAAAGTAGTGGGAAAAGTTTTCCAAAAATATCCGGAGAAATTGGGTATACTACATGAGTTCTAAATTTATTAACAGTTCTAAACTTATCAAAAGAAATTGCAATGCATGTCAAGACACAATTAGAGTAATATGCAGTGAAAACTGGAAATCTAGGAAAAAGAAAATTAAGTACAGTAATTGGAAATTTTTACGGTAGCCTAAATGTTAGTGAATTTATTTTCGCTGCAGTAGAAACGCAGGCAAACGCAAGAGAATGAGAAGTACGTACATCACATTAACTACATAGCTCTGCTATTAAATAGGAATGTAACTTGCAAGTAATACACCCCAAGTCGATTTCCGACACGTGGCAGTATTTCAACCAAAATACCCAGCCGTTCATCTTGAGCGACTATTTCCAACCCAGCAAGTGATGTTTTGCTTTCATAGTCCTTGGAAAATTTCAAGTGCTTCCAAAAACTTCGCCAAAAAACCTACCACAATTATAGACAGCCCAAATCCTTCGTGCAATAGCCCACCTTAATTCTTCCACCTGTCATCTTTTTGTCATTTTCCTCGACTCATGTACGTGTCCTAATTCCCTAGCCCTGCTCTATCTTATTATCTACACAATAATAATTATTTTTTATCTTAAGCAATCCCGTTTCATCAAGAATATCTAAATATTAGACTTTGCACTGATAATTTGCATTTGGCATAAGTTTGCGTGCAATGGTCGTACATTTTCTTTGCATTTCCAGGCCATCAAACCCAAACACATCATGAAACAAACTCAGTGAATTGCTCAGAAAATGAAATACAAGTGTTTCGGTGTTACAACAACTCATACTGCAACAGTATTCTGCCGACACTGTTTTCAAACAAATAAAGTGGCAAGTAAATAATGAATATTAACAGTACCTTGAAGTCAGAAAGTGAAGCCATGAGGTCATCCAGTTCCTTGGTGGCCGAGGATGCTGCTTGACTAGGCACAGGTGAATGCCTACCTATCGGCTGATGCTGCGGATAAGTTACAGTGGTCGTGGTAACGGTGTTGACAGCGTACCGTTCCGGTGTTCGATTCGCACCTCTGCGATTGCTACTAGGTCAAATGAAACATACGTCAGCAACCACATACTTTATTAAATAATGCCATCGATTCAACGAACCTTGGGCTTGTTGGTACTGCACTCTGCAGCTCATCCAGCAGACTCTCCACAGATGGTCTGGGTTCGCTGCCTCCGCTGTATCGGCCATTTGGCCCATTCAGACTTGGGGAAGTTGGCACTGCAGACAAATAAAAGCATTAATTCCACGCAGTTGTTTCTGGAGATTACAATATTCCGACTCCAATAATTGTGTCTAACTCTCTTAGTTTCCTCATAAAATAATTCTAATATTTCACAATAAAATTACAAACCATTTTAAAAAACGTTTAAACATTAAAAACTATCTGCTTTTTATCTGGTTGTATCAATAGGGGTATTATTGACAGTATCTTACCAAAATACACGCAAACATTTGTATAAACCTTGACGTTACACATTTCACTATCACAAAATAAAAAACCAAGTCTCTCATGGCAAAATAATAAAATCTCATGCAACAACTCTACTCTACATTACGAATTCCACAAATAAATGGGGCAGCATTGTAGCAGATCTAAAAAAAAATAATAATAATTATGCAACTCTGAAAACTGGGACATGAAGCCAATAAATAACTCGAAAACACTAATAGTGAAACACATAATACAGGAACTCTAAATTTATGTAAAAACATAAACGTGAAAATACATACCTCTGCTTTCGTAATGTTGTGGATAATTTTGCTGGTTTTGAATCGGTGGTGGTGGTGGTGGGTACCTGGCGGTGTTCAGGTCTTCCAGAAGATTGTCCAACTCGGATAGGTTGTGATTGATCGGAGTTGGACTTCCACCTCCACTTCCCGGAACATGATGGTAATTCGTCTTCGTGGTTACTGTCATTTCCCGCATCATTTTCTGGTTTTGATAGACAGGCTGCGAATACAAAATAATACAATCACTATATTAAAACAAATTGATGGATCCTTTTTAATAGAAGTTGCAGTACTATTTCAGTTTTAAACTGAAATTGCTTTCCTGCATATTTGTTGCTATTAGGTTGCAGGATTTTCCTTATAAAATTCCATTTTTACCCTGCAAATTAAAAATTCTCTACTAAATCTACTTTTATTTAATTTCATCAGAACAGTGAAACACCCAAATAGAGGGGTTT
>WWPM01024169.1:0-20454 GCA_023279145.1 Glomeris maerens | reverse complement strand
TTGAGTTGTACACGTATCCCATGAGATCAATTGACATTTAATGGGGTTTCTATATATACATTACTGTTTAAAGATCATGTTGTAATGGAGCACATTAGTATGCTCATTAATTATCAGAGTGAGCAAATGTAGCATAATCATTTAAAATTGTTTAGATTACATCCTGGCAATGTTTAACCTTAAAACCTGCATTGATGTGCATTAAATTGAGACCATCATAAGTGGGACTTTTTACTCCCAAAAGGCTCGCTAATGTGTTAAAAACAAGGTGGTTCCATGCCAAAAAGGTTTGAACAATCCTGTATTCTTGTAATTTTGTTTAGCTATAGTCTCAGCTAGAATTGAAATGTAAATTCACTGAATAACCCTTTAAGTCATGCATTTGCGTTCATTAATTGGAGAAAATCTGAAGTGGGACTTTGAAGCCCCGACAGGCCCTAAAGGGTTAAGTGCTATCCAGTATGTGGATAGTCCATACCTATAATTGGTCCAATGGCGAGTGTATAGAAAGCTTGAAAGAACTGTGTTAGTCCAGTGCATGAAGGCAACATGCCTGTTCCGATAACTTCCACGATGACGAAGAAAGATCCCCCAACATGTCCTCCACTTACGAATCCGAGCAATGTGCAAATAACTATTGTAGATGCGAAGCTATTTGCCAGCACCAAACCTGTATAGAGACAAGTAAACACAATATGTACATTCCCAAACCTGTTGCACGTATACGTTTTTTAATTAACATATAGCACCGCCTTATCAAAACATCATCTTAACTCCCATTGTTCTTGTAAATCTTATATATTACTATTTATAATTGCAGTCTGGAGGTTAATTACAACGAGGTAATTACATAACTGGCATAAAGACTCGTCGATATGCTTGAATAAAATTTTGGATTACCCGCACGTAGGTTCTTATATCAGGTACAACCTCTGTATGTGTGGGCCACACACATAGGTGACCCATATTTTTTCCCATGTTTCATTGATATTGAATAACCCACGGGTCAATTCTCAATTCTTATAGATATGCTTCAACATATATTTCCAATATGGAAAATATATTCAATTTGCTCATTGTTTGTCAGATCCAATTTTCTTTATAAAGAGCTCAAACAAACTCAGTTGGAGTGACCCTGGACAGTCAACAAATTACATCATCGTGTTCTTGATATTTTGAACTCTCAATCTGTCATTCACCATGAAATTTGGAAGAAGAACATTGATCGCGGTCATTGCGATGTTCTTTGAGAAATATACGAGAATAATACAATATCATATTCCATGAGACTGCATCACATTTTGATATTGCTGAGCAACCTATAGAGGAAGCAAGCTTATAACCTCCCTTAACTGATTATATTGATTCTAAATCCCAGCAATATCAGCTTACACTAGTTGTATACTGTATACTGCATGTGGGATATGAGAAGATTAGACAAGTGTCATAAGTATAGTTTATTGCACCATGCATACTGGTGAAAATAATCCAGATCAGATTGAAAGAGTTCAGATTCTGCATATACTATAACTGCATTGTCAACAAGAAAACAACATAAAATTAAACAGTTGCTGCAAATAATTCAGCAATGTACGCTGGTAAAGTAATTTTGAATTGCTGATTATAATTAGAGCGTTTCCGCAGTAATTAAAGTGGGAATGAATTGAAATTGAACTTGCCCCACAGTAAAGTTGCACTTATTCCCGAAGACGCCACAATAATCCATCTTCCTGGTATCAATCTCAAGTCCATTAATGCTGGCATTGATATTCTTCCTGCACACTCCCCAATAGCTGTGGACAGCATCAACAAATCCACTTGAGCGTCTCCCAGACCTTTACTTTTAGCCAAAGGCACGAGGAAAATATAGACATATGTCACTAAACTAATGGAGAGGAAGGAGTTGAGCAGAAAAATGTAGAAAACTGGATCTTTCATAATGGAGAACTGGATTCCCCCAAATAAAATCCGTGTAGTTCGCTTTAGACTCTGCGAGAAAATATTCCCTTCACTCGTTTTTTCTCTCGTCTCCACGTTCACATCTTCTTCGCTCTCTGTTTCTTCGTTAACATGTGCGTTGTTAGCTGCCTTAACGTTTATGGCAAACGTTGAAGACATTTCGGGAACCGAACCCTTGAGTGCTGAGCGAATTGAAATGTGTGACGCGGCACTTTGCCTTCTCTCCAACACAAATCTTTGCATCTCCGAATTCCCTATTGAATTTTGTTGGGTTAATGCCGGTCTGTTGTTGGCATTTGGAAATTTGTAATTGTCATTCTCTTCGTCGGATTCGTCGATATCCTCCTGAGTAGCTATGTGGTGTTGGGCAACAGGTGAAGGTGGAGGACTTTCAGTTACGTCTGCCACCAACTTCATGTGCCGTGATACTGGATGGAAGAGCAAACCACACACTCCTATGTTCAAGACCATTGCTGAAACGATGAGCAACAGGCCTTTGAAGCCGTATTCATTATTGAGGACCTGCAGCAGAGGTGCCATTATGAAACGGCCCATGGGAAAACCAGTAAGGGTGATGCTAGTTGCTATTCCCTTGCGTTTGTCGAAATACGGGTACGCAACGCATAACGATGTACTCAAGGCAAATGCAATCCCCAAGCCTGAAATGAATACAGTTCAATATATGAATCATGTGATTTTTTATAAATTTACTAAAAATTTACCTGCGATTATCCCATATGTGAAGAACAGGATTCCCACACTGTTCGCGAAGGAACTCAGGAAAAATCCAACGAAGGCCAAAATGGCGCCCACAATGGATGCTAACCTGTACGTGTACCTCACTGCGAATGATAGTACCAAAGGCCCTATAGTGTGCAGAAACGGAGCAATCATCACATACCATTCCTATACTAATAAAAACTATATAATTATCACTACTCATTCTTCAGTGCATGTGGATGACATGAGTTCAATTTATAACCATTGATAAGTACGTCTGCCTGTGCTCATAAAATGTATACATACTATGTTTAATTCAACCTAATAGTTTCTGAACGGGAGTAATGTGATCTTGTTAATTCACTATTTTAGCTGCCTTGTTATCTGCCGGGGTGACTTTTTCTTCTTGAAATATCAAGAGGTAGTCTATACTGTATAATTAGACACATGGATGATGAGATTAAGCTCGTCTTAATGTTCTTGTATCTATTTAAAGCCCCGATGAAGGTTCAGATTTTGAACCGAAACTATAGTGGGATGAATTAAATATACAGTAGTATATTGTTACATGCATTTTATGAGCACTGAGACGTTCCTATCAAATCATTACTAAGCATGATTACTATTAAAAATACGCGAAGGTGTAATTGACCGCCAGTGTAATATAAACTTGACTGGCACAATGGCGGCCATTGGAAGAAGCCAAATGATATCACGAACTGAAAACAGTAATATTAAATTATTTTGTGCATTTCTTGGTAAAAAGATTGTGATATTATAGTTTGAGAAGTGTGTATGCTCTTTTGTAAAAAAAATCTATTTAAAAACAGCTGTTCTAATTCTGGAAAACATTTTTTTCTTTTCGAAGTGAAAAGTTGAGCCAATGCCATATTTACGAATACAGCATTGAACGACTCTTGAGAATAAGGAAATTATATGTCGTTATACTTTTGAACCGTGATAACATTTGGATTATGAAGTAACACAGCGGTCATTTATGAAGCAAGTTTTCACTACAGATTTATTGATTGCATATAGCAATATGGCTTTCATCAAATCCATAGTGAAATGTTTACTCTTCACTTGTTAGCAGAAGATAGATAGATAGCCTTGAACAACATGCATTAATTTGGATTTGTTTGCACAAGTTAATATAGGAACCTTGACTGAACCGCAGACTCCACCTGCGACATTATTGGTGAAATAGTAAAGTCCTATGACCCATCCTGCCACTGTTCCACTCGTGTGCATGTACTCTGTTAGGTCCTTGAATATTATGCCAAAGGCAAGGCTGCCAGCTGTGTAGAAAATGTTGATGGCCGCTGCCCCAAAGGCCACAACCCAACCCCAACCTCCATCAGGAACAGCCCAATGGAAGCCCAATTTTCCTTGTCCCAATCTTCGTCCACCAACTCCACCTGCAGAACAGTAAAACAATTTGTTATTCGCATTAAGTGGTCTACTATATATCAATTTCTTATATCTTTCTTAATATCCATTCTTGCGTCTCGGTTATTTTGAAAGTGGCTTCTCTGCAATCTGCGTATCTCACTCCCGTGTTTGCTTATTTGCAAATAGCGAATAAAAAGAAAGTATACACATTTTTGCAAGGCCAACTTACAAAATTGTTATTGGGGTTTCTTTGTTTTACCATTTCTATAAACAACATAAACAACCAAGTACTGTATATATTTCAGTTGAAACGAAATGTTATTTTATATCATTTAAGAGGTACATATATCGTAGCTTGTCTAATGCAATATGATGCAGGAAGTGGATTTGAAATTGAGATTGAACTGCTTTTAAATCGAGGAAATGCAGTGTTATCGCATTTCCACCACAAAGTGCTACCAAATTGCGCATCTCTAACTCTACTTACATTGTTTGTGGATACAATTAACAGTAATTAGATTGTTGGCTTCTTAAAACTTATATATACTAAAATTGAATTGCAGAAATTGTGACCTCGAATTCAAAAGTAACATACGAGTGCCAGAAGGAAATATACCTAACAATCACATTTCCACACAATGGTTATTATAAAGTGAAATGCGAAGTTACAGGTTTGCTAACTCTGCAAATAATATCGCCCACATATGACACTGCAAAACAAAACATGTTGATGTTTACAAGGTTTTATATGCTCTTATGTAGGTACTTACCTCGCACACTCTTATTAAGCTCGGATCGCACAAAATATTCATTTCTTAAAATACATATATGAGCAACCAGGTTGTATAACTGTAACAGACAACGTACTCAAGCAAGCCAAAATGAAGGAGAATTTTGACATGATGCCAGAACGATGTCCGTAGTAGTCGGCAGGTTTGCTCACATTTCTTGTATCCATGGAGGCACGAGACTGTATTTGCTGCTTGTTTCAGTAACCTATTGTGGTGAACTAAACACCAACCAAAGCCGTGTGCTGCTCGTTTCCTATTCCCCACAAACAGTAAATCGATATTTTTGACGTCACGCAGTTGATCTTTGTCGAGTTGCAATGCTATAGTACATGCATGCACACAGGCACAAATATCAATTTCTGACTGAACATATTTCACGTGTGCAGCACGAGATCACGTGATGTATCCTTAATTGATGAAATTTAGGGTGGTGCCATAGCTAATTAATTATTTTTCGAGTTACATGGCTGTAGAAATATATAATTGAGCAATTTTAGAACAATTATAGTATTGCATTCACGTGGTGACTTAAACAGATAATTCTTTTAAATTGTGTCTGGGTTCTTTAAGTGAAGTGAATTCAGATTGTAAGACACGAGCAGAAAACCTCTGTCCAACTCCACAGGGTGATTGATGGCCAATTGTAATGAAACATGTTCTTGCCACAAATAAAAAATGAACTGAAATGTTTTCTATTGTAATTTAAACAAATGTATATTCCCTGCATATCTTTCAGACTGTTTTTTATGTCCCACATCAGATACATTTTACATAAGCTGTTAGTTTCGCATGCAAATTACTAGATTTTTGCAGAAAATAAATGGCTTCATATTAAAAAAGAATTCAAGTATGTTTAATTACCACACGCAAAAAATCACTTGAATGCACATCAGATTACTTTGAGTATTTGTGTTTGATTGTTTTGTCTACAATTAAATATACGGCATGTTTCCATCTGGCACACAAATAACAATAATTTTATATCGCAATTATATACAGTATATATAATTAATTTGAAAATGACAGGAAGTCTATTGATTGGAAAGATTCACCATTATTATCTCTGCCATCTATCCTTATAATGCCAGATTTAAGAAATCAGAGACATAGTCATGCATTTCCTCTGAGCAGTCAGTCTCTTGGCTTGAAGCAAATAATATTTCATCAGCTAGAATAATATTTGTAATTTCCGGGTTTGCTTCTGTTTTGTCTCGTTCTGTCCTAGTTTGTGTGTAAGGTCATATAAAACCGTGATTTTCTTAAAATTCGAAACAAATTTAAAGCAATTACCTACTGGATGAAAACCAGAGGCTCTCTTTTTTTCCCCCTCAATTTTTTAATCTCTCGTTTTCAAAATCTTGCCTTGGATTTGTCAGACAGTCTCGGTGTATAGTTTTCATTGTTCAAATTGCGATTGTTATTTGCACTCTTATCAGATCGTATACTGCGCATCAAATAAGTATACACTTACTGCTTCCATCAAATTGATAAAGTAGTCTACTGATATGCGTGAATATAGTTTATTGCTAAAGTTGCAAATGTCCAATACTTTACATGTTGTTGCATATGTAAAGCACAATGAAGTATTTTTTTGTTTGAGTCGATAGACACGTGTGCAGAGAAGCCAAACAACTGATTGATTTCAAAATGTCACATGTGTTATAACAATGTGCAATTCCAAATTGGAATTCCTGCATAAGATGTAGAAATCTTTATATTAATTGATTGTAAACTTTCAAGTTTATAAATATACATTTCAATAAATTGAAAACTGCATCTAATTCCGTTTAATTCAATCCGAAATTAGGCGTTTTTAAAAGTTGATGCATTGTCATCCACACTCTGTAGTTGAGTACATTATACTACTTACACACTATCTATATACTATCTGTAATGAAATTGCATGCGTAAAAAGTGCATATATACCTTGAATCCGATGACCACGTGTAGCCATCTGGGCCAAAGTTATACCAACTAAGAAAGAATATAAGATTGCGCCTAATACTATATCTCCAATCTTGCACCCAGTATAACCTTTGATGTTTGCTGCCTTTCGTGCATTTCAAGATAAGTATTTTATATCTCAAAACCTGATGTAATTCAGATTGGATGTAATACAGATATAGGTATATATGTATAGCATGCCAAGAGTTTGCTGCTAAAATACGTATATGCTTTGAAAATAACAATTTTAAGTATAACATAGTTTAGTTGTTACAGTCGTTTTCAAGTAATTTTTTTATTGCAATGATTTACATCGATAAAAAAATAACATTTGTAAAGGAACTGCTTGAAGTGGAATTGAATGTAATTCCTTGTGAGAATAGCTCAGTAGGTGTAGTCTAAAAAAAAAACATGGTGGAAGATCATTGTGAATAGATCTATCTACATGAATAGATCGTCCAGCAAAAAATTACATATATGTTGTTTTCAGACATTGAAGTAGTCGAGATACTTTTCACCTACAAAAGAATTCAATTGACAGCTGTACGATGAGAAGGACCAGTGGTCGTTTGAGATGCAGTTAAAGCTTTTTATATATACGAGTTTCCATGGACTTGGAGGGTATAGAAGACAGGCCCAACCGATTATTATTTTTCATGTTATATAATTATGTGCCGCTTCACATGACCTGTTATGCATGCATCCTCAAGAGGGTTGCCGAGTTCATGGAAAAATACTAAAGATCATTGTGTGACTCCATAACAGCTTTGTCATGCTGGATCTTCACTTTTACTTTGGCATTTCTGGGCAAGAGGCAGTAAGAGCCATGCGATTGTGGACATGTAGGCCACACCAGAAACTGTCAGGTAGAGGACATCAAAGCCACCGGTTATGTCATTAGCCCATCCTAAAAACAAAATTAGATCACGTGAAGATAAATGCGAAATTGAACATTGTACATTCTTACAAGCGAGGTCAAGGATGAATCTATCAATTTCTAAGTTAATGCCGAGATCGTAAATTTTGCCCAACCAGAACTGCACTACGTATTTTTTGGCCTTGCATGCTAACACTGCGTGCAATTTCCACACTATTGTATCAAATACCATTGTTATTGCATTATAATGCATATCTACCTGCATTATCCGTTATTATTGTATAGCACTCTGTGCACATTTAAAAGTGCATAAATTGTAATTTGGAAATTATATCTTTTGTGGAGTACAGCTGACAATCCGCGTAGGATTTTTATACATTTTCTTATAGATTTAAACTTACTAAAACTTAAAAAAAAATACCAAAAAAGTTCCATCACGTCAATTTTTGTCTTTATACAAGTTTTTGTTTGTACGAGGCATGCTTCAAATATAAAGTACTAAATTGTTTAAAAATCTGAAAATAGTATATTTGTTTTACATGTTTACAGGTTTGCATACCAATATCCAACACTATTTTGCGACAGAGTCGTTTTCCCTCTCAGTGCAATTTTTGAGCCAATGGATGAGCTTTTTCATTCCCTCCTCAAAGACATTTTTGCCGCCTGTTTAGTCATTATTTGACAGCGTTCTGGTCTCCATAAACTTTGAAAAAACCTTTCCCTTTCCCCATGAAAGACTTGCAGAGAAATCAAGCATGAAAATCTTAGTTGTAAGAAAATATAGTATTAGTTCATTGTAATAAATAAGGGTTTTTTCAGAAATTTGTTTGATGGGATGTTATGCAAGTCATTTTTAGAATCTGCGGCCATTAACACATATAATTCAGCAAAAATCTCCCATGCAGCTGGAATTTGTTTTTTTTGCAGACCTGTGTTAAAAGTGTATACGTATACAAACCTATGACTGGTCCGAAACCTAGGAGAAAAAATGCTTGGAAAAACTGTGAAAGTCCTGAAGCTGAAGGCCACAGTTCCACTCCAAGGACTTCAACACCAACTACAAATGATCCTCCAACATGGCCACCGCTGAAGAATCCGAGCAATCCACATACCACAATAATAATAGGATATGTGTTGGCCACAACGACAGCTGCGAAACAAGATTCAACTTGTATAGGTCTACTATTATATGCGAAAACATATAATTGTGGATTTAGGCATATTTGCTTACCCCAAAGCAGTGTTGCAGTGATTGCAGAAGTTGCTATTATAACATAGCGTCCAGGAACAAAATTATAGTCCATAATGGCTGGCAAAACAATTCTCCCCACTGTTTCACCGATCGAAGTTGCAATCATAACAGACGCTATTTGTCCAGGTGTCAAACCTTTCGTTTCTCCCAAAGGCACCAGGAATATGAACACATAGGTCACCAGACTAATGTTGAGGAAGGCGTTTTGCACATTTATGTAGAAAACAGGATTCTTCAAAATGGAAAAACTGATTCCTCCGAATAATATCTCGTAGATCCTCTGAAAACAATTGCCTTTAGATTCAATTTCCAAGTCTTCGATGTTGACAGCTAACGTTGATGACATTTCAGGTGCATGGCTGCGCTTGTCCTGCAGGGATAGATTAGATAGAGATCCTTTGTGGTGATTTGTTTCGAGAAATCTCTCCATTTCTTCCGGTTCTAGCTTAATCTCTAATGTCTCGTTTTCTGCTTTTTCTTTCATTTCTTCTTCTCCAGATTGAGCGTCGTGGAGGTCATCTTTGACTAGTTTCATGTGTTCAGACACTGGGTGGAATAGCAAGCCGCACACGCATATATTGAGCATCATGGCGGAGACTATTATCAAGAGCCCTTTGAATCCGAACTCCAAGTGAATATATTGCAGTAATGGTGCCATGATGAATCGACCAATTGGGAAACCAGTAAGTGCAATACTTGTTGCTCGTCCTTTCAACTTGTCGAAGTAAGGGTACACAACACACAGCGAAGTACTCATTGCAAATGATGTCCCAGTTCCTGTAATACGTTTCACAGTAATAAATATAATGCAACAGTATAATTTATAAGGGGATAAACACTGAAAGTTATTGCATTACTCTACTGATACAGTGATTTGCCATGGAATTTTTGAAATTCAAGCATAGACACCCTGATTGTTAATTCGTATAGTATAATGTCAAACTCATTTATTTACCTGCAATTATTCCAAAAGTTAAGAATAATATATGAATGCTGTTTGAAAATGCACTGAGAAAGAAGCCTGCAAAGGCAAGACCAGCTCCAATGATAGCTGCCAGTCTATACGTATGTTTGACAGCAAAGGACAAAACCAAAGGACCTGTAAATTCGTATATTGTTTATTAGTTTGCTCATATTCGTGTTTTATTGCTGCGATTTCACAATGACATACCCAAAGCATTGCTCATGAAATAGTACAGTCCTATAACCCATCCTGCAACGGATCCTGAAGTTCCCAATTTGTTCACTAGATCTGTGTAGATTAGTCCAAATGTTAAACAACCAGCTGTGTACAGCAGATTGATCATTGATGCTCCTATGGCCACAATCCATCCCCAACCACCATCAGGAACCACTCTTTTATAACCGGGCTTTGGAGGATTGAGATAGTCCTTTCTCCTACCTGGAAAGTATTATCCAAAATAAAAGATCTCCCTTTTAAAAAATTGATAGCTCAAAGTTCAGTTTAATCTATAAACAAGTTTACTGATAAGAATTGATTGCAATTTTTACTGGATCCATGTTTTAAACTACTCGTATGGGGCCGTCCATAAATGACGTCACGCACTTAAGTGGGGGAGGGGGTTCAAACATTTGTGACGATGTGTGACGACGGGGGAGGGGGGGTTTCAAAAATATGACGTCACATAACCAAGAACGGGCGTTTTCGGCAATTCATACTGTCTGGGTCGCCAGAATGTGTGACGGCATCTCTGGGCTGTGTCTGGCACCAATTTATCCGGTTTGCCGAACACAATTATCTGTTACAGCTGGAATATTCAAAATGGCGGATTGCGTGTCTTGCAGTTGTGATGGTATTCACAAACAACTTTCTTCTTTCTTTAATTCCAGTTTTTAAATATAACTACGTAGTTAAATGGATCAAATTAGACTACTACATTTGATTCAACAACTTTTATGTACCTTTATATAGTAATTTGTGCATCCCTAATTTGGTCAAATGGCACGAAAATCGCGGCCCTTTATATTCGACCAAACATTCGATGGGGGCCGCCATCTTTTTATCTGAGTGAGCCAGGCAACAATTTTTGTCTGACACGGCAGCCACAGAAAATGAAGTCACTCCTCAGACATTTGATTTGCCGAACGAAAAACCTGTTTTGATCTCCGAGGCCCACATGGATTGCAGAATAATTTATCTGGCCAAAGCTCAAGATATCTGGCGACAATGTGAATTGCCAAAAACTCCCAATATAAATGTTCCCTTTGAATAAATATTAATGTTAATTCCATTTGAAAAAAATTGTGGGGGGGGGGAAGCGGTTTGTGACGTCATATTTAAGGGGGGTCTGACATTTTGTGACGAAGTGTGACGAGGGGGAGGGGGGAGTCCAAAATCTGTCAAAATCGCGTGACGTCATTTATGGACGGCCCCTATAAACGCGTTAACTCAGTATCGAAATGCACGCATTGCCTCAAAAATGTACCAAACTGGATAATTTTTATGCTAATTTTATAGTTTTAAGCAATTTAACTTTCTGCAGGACATGATGAAGTCTTAAGAATTTATTTCGAGTAATTTTATTTGGAAATTTCATTTATTACACTGAAGCAAACAATTACTTGCAGCAATTATAATTTATGTAGCGTTAAAAAATACATGACACGTCTCTGAATTACATAACAATCTGTTTCAAAATATCCGTTTATAATTTCCAATTCATATTTATAATTTATACATATATAGCCACAATTCTGAATAACAAAAATTTTAAGTCATATCTTTCCATTTCAAATGTACAATATATTTTTACTCAGTTGAAATTGTTTCAATAGATTATCCCTGTTACATACGGTATACTATAAACAGCCTTGAAAACATTTTGTTACTTCCCTAATTGCTATATTAAACTGTTTAAAAAATATTGATTTATTATGTACGTTGGACATCAAATGATCGTTATATAGAGAATTTTAAAGCTCGCTTATCTGAGGTGGTAAACTTACCTTTCTGTCTTCGTTGTGCCATCTTTGAAACGTCTACATGCAATTCAGCACTTTTAACGATATGAACATTTGCTTGACAAGCAACCTTGACAACCTTCACTTCTCACGATATATCCTATATATATATTGAATGTAATGTAGCTTCCTTGTACGTGTTTATCTGCACGCAATAATAACTAAAACTATCTTGATTGATGCGATCGAGATACGTAGTATATACGAATTTGTAGTTTAAAATATAACCTAGCTGTGAAATTCCTCCCAGGTTGTTGAGCTGTACCAAAACGAGTTTTTGAGGTCTCTATGTTTGCTGTATCACTTTGGTTGGAGCAGTGAGCTCATTGGTGGAAGGTTTTCACTTTTATTGAAGTAACCAAGGTGCTTTAAAGTCGATAATATCAAATGGTACACTGCATGCTGTCTTTACTGCGAGGAACACTGATGGCAATTCAGCGTACAAAGCTGGTTTGTTGTTTAAATTGCACAATATTTGCAGTAATAGCACTTGATTGATCCGAAAATTACAATGCAATTGAAAGTGACATCAGAGCTGGTGCTGCTATGTCCATATCCATCAGTTCGAGCAGATGTGCTGTCTTGTTGGCAGCCAATTGCAACACGTTTGCCAACATGCAATTTGCTGTATAATACCCCAGCTGTTATATTCCCTACTTTGGCAATGCGTATAATTGCAGACAGGCATCAGAATTTTCACCTAAACCTGGCATTTTATCTTTTGCAACCACAACTTCACAAAAAGAGAGAGAATTTAAGAAGCCTTTGTACATATATATGGTCATTCAGAGAAGCCTTACAATTTTCAAAGCAAAGGGATTGAAAAAATTTCAGGTTTTGGGAAGATTAAGATTGAGAAAGACGCTTTCATTCAGCACAATTTCTTTCACCCATAGCCACCACATAATAATTCCATATAAAGTATTTTGCAAATCTGATTTTATTATAAGAGCCCACCAAGAAACGAATATGCACAATGGAGGGAATTACATAGAGTTGGCCTTGCTCATGCAGCAAACATCCTGCTTGCCTTGTTATTTAATTGCTTATACAAAAATGAGTATTGTGATATTATGTAACTTTCACGCTTTCGACTCTGTGTAATGTTTGTTAGGACTGTGCCAAAATAAACAAGTAGAAATGCACTGGATCATGTGATATGTACGTTAGAATTTGCGCAGCCCAAAAAATACAGTTAATCTATTAGCTAAAATTAAATCTGTACATTTTATTAAGTAAAGGCGAACTTCTTTTCTTTATTCAATTGCCACACAGTTTCGATTCTGCTACAAGCCCTGATTATAGCTGATTCTGTACCAGAATTGAAACTAGTTGGCAATTGAATTATCTCATCATATAAATATATAAACTCATTGTTCCAAATGAGAATAATTAAATCTGCATATAAAATTGGTTATGCCGAAATATGATGACGAATCGGGAAATGCGTTAAAACCTCTATTTCTGTTCATAATTCTAACTGAGCCTTGGAAAATTAATGTCAGTCACCGATTTTATAAGAGAAAGTCGGGTGATATTAGGACAAATGCATGTTTCATCCGTACTTATTCTGTGCAATATGCTTCAAGAGACAGTAGCATGGAATAAGATTAGATAAATTTTTATTCAAATTTTTCATCTGCTGCTTTTGTAGAAGTGCCCCTCTTTCTTTGAATGCAACTCTCTACGATCCATGCCAGTGCTGCGATGTAACTGAATGCTGATAATACGTAGTAACAGATCCGGAAGTCATTTGTAACATCTCTGATCATTCCCAAGATTGGACCGAATGCAAGCAGCACAAATGCTTGGAAGAATTGAGACAACCCCATGACTGTTGGAAGTTTCTTTGAGCCAACACAAATAGTGCAGAGAACTACGAAACCACTTAGTTGACCTCCGACGCAAAATCCAAAAAAGCAAACTACAATTAACATGGAGGGGAACGAGTTGGCCAACGTCAAACCTAAATGAAAACAAATATAAACAAAATTGAGCTATATAGGTACATTTAATGTTCAATTTTAGGATTCTCTTTCACCATTTGTGCACGTATCCATATACTTTTAAAACTAAATTTGTCCAGTTACTCATGATGCACAATTATAATGGTGAAAAGGCAACGGAATGAATTATAATTACCCAGCAAAATGGTCGCAGTTGCCAAGCAGCAAGCAATGTTAATGTTTTTAGCTCCCAATTTAGGAATATCCATGAGAGACGTAATAACCAACCTGCCTGCAATATCAGAGAACCCGAAAGCAGACATAATGTATGTGGCATTCATACTCCCGAAACCTTTGGATATTGAATATGGATAAAGAAATAAAATTGCGAAGTAAATAATTAAACTGTTGGCGAGATGGTTGGTTATAAAAAGGTAAAAGATGTAGGTTTTCATCATGGAGAATTGGATTTGCCCCAGAAGAATACTGTATATTCTTTTCAATACGAGGAAGAAGTTATTATCTACTTTATTCTTCTCTGGCACTTTCTCCAAAAAGTCTGGAGTCTTATCTCTGTCTTCTTGTGCCTATGATAAACATGGAAATATTATATATAATCTATAGGTTATTAAAATTCTTTAGTTATTTGAATACGTGCAAATATCAGAGCTGTTTTCCACGTGTTAAACTCTTTTTCATTTGATTTGAAATTACCTTTAAGTCTTGATCATCATCAGCCTTATTAAGTTGAGCGAAAATAATGTGGGCATTTTTAGTAGCTTCTTCTTCATCGGTTTGATTAGTTGAAACTTCCTCAATTCTCTCCAACTTGGCATGGACAAGATGGCGTTTCGCAGGCTGATAGAGTGCGCCACACACGCAGATGTTGAGTAGGATGGCAGAAGATATTAGCAGAAGCCCGTGATAGCCATATTCAAACAGTAAATACTGGAGTAATGGAGGTAATACAGCTCGCCCAATTGAATAACCCGTTGTTCTAATGCCAATAGCTAGACCACGCCTTTTCAAAAAGTAATCGTTTATCAAGTATAAAGATGCATTGCCTCCAAACGAGTTCCCAACACCTGGAAAACGAAATATTGCATAAGTTAATGCTACAAATTTACATATATATAATAAAAAAACATGCTTTGCACCTAGCATGCAACCCATTGTAAAGGTGAGTAGCTGTACTGACTTGACCCAAACACTGCAGAAGATTGCAGATGCAATGATTAGACCTGCAAGTATAACACCTCTTCGACAAGATGTTCTTTGAGCATATGATGCACTGAATGGACCTATAAAATATGCTATTATTGGTAGTTATTGAGTAAATATAGATTTTTTTATTATATACAGTACCAGTTAAATTTGCACTGAAACTTAGAATAGATGCAATTGTGGCAACCTGTGCTGCCGAAGCAGACATCAACTCCATCATGTCGTTGAACAATAATCCTAAGACAATGCCTGATGTTGATATTAAACCCGTTATGACTGTTGCTGATGCTACAACCACCCAGCCGTATCCACCATCAGGTGGCATCAGTTTGTAACCTGCACACATCGCAAAACTTCAAAACATTTATACTGTTATAATTATGACAGAATTCAGAAATTCAGTTTGTTTCCGCCATTGCTTGGATTATATGTGCAAAGATCGAGTATTTAATATAGAAACTTTAAGTTTAAGAGCAAAGATCGCATGAGAAAGTTGAAAAAAAACTTTTAGCAGACACTTGGCAAAACCTGTTCCTTATAATAATGTCAAACGGGGTCATTAGAAAGCAACTGCATTTCGTTTTGCCTCAAAGTTATTATTTTTAAGTGCCACGCTTGTTATGTGCTTTACTTAGTTTTACATTTTTGACTGAGGTAATGTGAAAATGTTATATAATGTGAAATGCTGCGATCGTAATAAGTTTAAGGGCTAATCAATGTTTTACCTGAATTCTTTGGAAAATCCATGAGGTGAAACCAGTAAAGTGCAATTTAGTATTGATCGATCAAATCAAAAGATTTGCTGAGACTTTCGATGATTGATCTCCTCGTCCTGGAAGTGCACCGCATTTTCCTATACCCTATTTGTAATTTCCACACCATTCCCCAGGGTTAACCACACCAAATGGCGTGGTAACTCTGGTGAATTTATAAAGAGAAATAAAAAAGAATGAGGTTGTTGAGCAATTCACTGCGATGATGTCACTTGGATTTGACCCATATACAACTTTCCTTACATCATGCTAAGGAATTCACGTTGTTTCATATTCAACATTCATACTATAATTCTATAATACTATAAACAGTGAGATCTTGGTAAACGTCTTGATATTTCTACATATTAAAATGCAAATAATTTTCTACTTCTCATCAGTCTGCAATGTAGGAAAGCATGTCAATCTTGTGCTCAATATGAGGAATCACTTGTGCAAAATGCACACAGCAGAGTGCAATAACTATTTATTAAAATAGCAGTTCAATTATTAATGCATTGTCTCGCAGTGTCACACACAAATCAATGAGCCACACAACAACAGTCAAGTTGTTAAATGCCGCAAGTGTGTATAGCAGAAAATTTCAAGGTCCTTTTGTCATGTCCCTCAGTTTTCCCAGGAAATAAACTAAAGCCTAATAATATTATCACTTGCAGAAATTGCGTCAAGCATAATACAGCTAACACCTTATGTGGACCCACAACCAAGAACAAGTTTGTAATTCTGTATAAAATGGCATATGTTTATTCCATATACATATTATGTACAATATGCTTCAATAGACCGTGCGAAGTGGATATTTTGCCACATGGAATAAGACTGGATATATAGGTTATATTACTAAAATTGTTCATCTGTTGCTTTTCTACAAGTGCCCCTCCTTCTTTGAATACAACTCTCTACGATCCATGCCAGTGCTGCGATGTAACTGAATGCTGCCAATATGTAGTAACAGATCCGGAAGTCATTTGTAACATCTCTGATCATTCCCAAGATTGGACCGAATGCCAGCAGCACAAATGCTTGGAAGAATTGAGACAACCCCATGACTGTGGGGACTTTCTTAGAGCCAACACAAATGGCGCAGAGAACTACGAAACCACTTAGTTGACCTCCGACGCAAAATCCCAAAAAGCAAACTACAATTAACATGGAGCTGAACGAGTTGGTCAGCGTCAAACCTAAATAAAAACAAATGTAAGCAAAATTGAGCAATAGGTACATAAGTATCCAATTTTAGGATTCCCTTTCACCATTTGTGCTCGTATCTATATACGCACTTTTAAAATGAAATTTGTCCAATACAAATATGTAAATCGAGATCATTTCATTTGACAAATTACTCATGATGCACAATTATAATGGTGAAAAGGCAACGGAATGAATTATAATTACCCAGCAAAATGGTCGCAGTTGCCAAGCAGCAAGCAATGTTAATATTTTTAGCACCCAATTTAGGAATATCCATGAGAGACGTAATAACCAATCTGCCTGCAATATCGGAGAACCCGAAAGCAGACATAATGTATGTGGCATTCATACTCCCAAAACCTTTGGATATTGAATATGGATAAAGAAATAAAATTGCAAAGAAAATAATTAAACTGTTGGCAAGATAGTTGATTAATAACAGGTAAAAGATGGACGTTTTCATAACAGGGAAGTGGATCTGTCCTAAAAGAATACTGTATATTCTTTTCAATACGAGGCATTTATTTGCTTTAATATGCTTTTCTGGCACTTTCTCCAACAAGTTTGAAGCATTTTCTTTTCCTTCTAGTTCCTATAATAAACATTGAAGCAGTATTTCTTCTAAGCTATAGGTTCAATTCATCTTCAAAACGTGCTAGCCGTTTCCTATTTTAAGCACTGTCATTTACCTTTAGGTCTTGATCACCAGTGTTGTTAAGTTGAGCGAAAATAATGTGCGCATTCTTAGTAGATCCTTCTTCACCTTTTTGTCTATTTAGAGGTTCCTCAATTTTCTCCAACTTGACATAGACAAGATGGCGCTTAACAGGCTGATAAAGTGCGCCACACACGCAGATGTTTAGTAAGATGGCTGAAGATATTAGCAGAAGCCCATGATAACCATATTCAAGCAATAAATACTGGAGTAATGGAGGTACAATAGCTCGTCCAATTGAAAACCCAGTTGTTCTTATGCCAATCGCTAGACCACGACGTTTCACAAAGTAATCGTTGATCAGAAATAAAGAAGAATTCACTCCAAACGAGTTCCCAATACCTGAAACGAGGAGATATATCGGTTTGATTAGTAAAAACCCAAATGTGTTATAGGTTATTACTGAAACTTTTACAGATATTCTGCAATATTACTGAAAAATATAGTTTGCACCTATCATGCAACCCATGGTAAAGATGAGTAGCTGTATTGACTTGACCCAAACACTGCAGAAGATCCCAAATGCCGTAATTAGACCTCCAAGTATAATACCTCTGCGACAAGAGGTTCTTTGAGCATATGATGCACTAAACGGACCTAGAATATTTGCATACACAAATATCTTATAGCATAGTCCGGGTTGTTATTAATATTAATATGGCATAAATAATTCAGGATGATATGTGGGCATATTCCATGTAAGAAGGCTGTTCACAAAGTTCCAGGGCTGATTGATGTGCAAATGAATCCCGGTAAAGAGCATTGGAAACCTTGATTTCTCTATTTCATTTCAAAAGTTATTGCTGTTTTTTTTCTGAAAGTTCTTTTTCACTTTTGGTGAATGATGTCCACAGATTAATAACATCCCCACTTTTTCGGTCGACATGACATGAACCCACAGAGATGCCGCTCTACCCATTGCAGACGTTTTCAACGTTTCAAACATTTTAGCACCAGATTTGTCGAGTTTTAAAATTCGCTACAAAAAAACACTGATAAAAAATGCTGTAACTTTTTAACTAAAAAAAGATATCAACAAACAGTGAAAGGGATGTTGCTCAGGTGATATCAAGATTTCCAAGGTTTCCTTTTACCAGAATTCATTTGCACTTCGACTTGCCATGCAATTAAATTAGTCCTGGAATTTTGTGAACAGCCTTCTTACAAGTAATATGCAATATCATCTTGAATTATTCACCCTGTAGATTTAATGTTACACCAGTCAAATTTGCGCTGAAACTAAGAATGGATGCAATTGTGGCAACTTGTGCTGCCGAAGCAGACATCATCTCCATCATATGGTTGAACAATAATCCTATCATAATGCCTGATATTGATATTAGAGCTGTTGTTACTGTTGCTGCTGCCACAACCACCCAGCCGTATCCACCATCAGGTGGAATCCGTTTGTAACCTGTATACACATCACAACTTCAACATATCTACTGTTATACTATGGCAGGATTCGTGAATTTACTTAGTTTGTCATTCCTTGGATTACATTTGCACATAGATCGAGTATTAATTATAGACATTTTAAGAGCAGATAATGTTAAATGAGATCATTATAAAGCAACATGTGAAATGCTGCAATTTTAATAAGTTTAAGTGTTAATGTCAGTATTACCTGATTGCATTTGACAATCCATAAAGTGAAATCAGCACAGTGCAATTTAGTAACAATCAAATAAAATGCAATTCCTGTGACTTTTGATGATGGAGACACGACAGTCGGTGTTGCAACTGCAATGTATAGTGGCAATCGATCGTATTTGAACAATATTTCTTTGCTGACATTAGTTCCTGACAAATTAATTGTTCAAATGCCTCCTATTGTGATGTAGTTATTATGTTAAACCTCTCCATGTGAAACAATGCTGCTCTGAAGTCTTCTCATAACTTCTGATTTAATGAAATCCATGTTGGCATTGGACTACTGTGTTATTGTATCCTCCATGCCATTGGACTTTAAGTTCAAGGTACTTTTGCGCAACATTATCGTATATATACATACTAATGATATTATCCGGAAGAAATTTACGATGTATCATATATTCAACGCTCAGACTAATGATATAAATTTGAGATACAGAGAATGTCTGAATACATTCACAATCTGTTCCTAGAAAACCGTCCATTTTATTTGTACATATTTTAAATTTAAATGATGAATCACATCGGTCTACAACGTTGGAAATTATGCCAATCTTGTGCTGAATATGCGCAAACACTTGTGAAAAATGTCACACAACAGATAGCAATAAATATTTGGTAAAGTATAGCAGATAAAACGGCAATTATTTATGCATTTCCCCTATATAAAGATTTCAGATCTAACGTAATTATGATTTTGGCTGGATCAAATATTGCTTTTGAATGTGATCTCAATGCCCCCTAGTAAACAAGTATGATTTGAAAAGTGTGTCTATTCAAGAAGAGTAATATCATAAAATATATTTACTAATTAAACACTCAATTATTTATAATTTTGTTCCCAATAGCTACCAGGAAACAATCATCGCCCACTGTTCCTTGTTTTAGTAGCTATTGATAAAAATTACATATATAACTTATTCTTTATTTAGTAAATGGATTTTTGATATCACTTTTCCTGAATAGACAGTTGCATTTCACATTTTCATACATCTTACTCGTTTACAGGGGGACTTTGGCATCAAATTCAAATAT
>WWPM01024167.1:9970-28390 GCA_023279145.1 Glomeris maerens | reverse complement strand
TTTTTTTTCAAGCAAAAAAAAACCACTGAAACAGCAACAACTCTACCCTGTGTCCGCATCAACACACAAAAACCCGAATCAGATTGTTTTATAGGCAAAATTATCAGAGATTTCGTGATGATGATCAGGGCTAGGACTTCATGACGAGGTTTCAGCGCCACTTTGTGACAGAAATATTCCGAACCTCCCCCCCCCCCCAGCGGACCACGCCAGCTTATATAAAGTGGAGTGAGAATTTCAACTTCAGAGCACCAACTACGAAAGGTAATTGGTGCAACGTAAAAATGACGTCATACCTGCAATGCAGATGGAAATTGGAACGTTCCGTTCCAATGGCCAGATTCGTCTGTGCCATCGTCAAGGGAACAAGTCAATTGTCTTAGGTCTGCACAAGTGGGCTCCAAGCTCAGATACAGTCTCATACCAAGGTTAATCATAACCAAGAGCATTGAGAGGCAAGAACAGTTTCTGGGGGCATTAGAAGGCTAATTATTTAACCAATTAAGACCTTTTTGTGTGCCAGTGGTTTGGTTGATTTTGTCGGTTTGAGGTTCCAGAACTAACATTCCGGAATCACAATTCAGTTGATATTACTCTAACATTTTGTGATTGAGTTTTTTTTGAGCAGCCAGGGGCCTAGAACCAGCCCAGCCAGATAGATTCGTCGCAATTGGGGGCCTGCCTGGGATTTCACATTTCTCTGAGGGTAGCGGGAACTTTTAGAGGGGCCAGTGAAATGAAACATCTAGAGGGAAACACTCCAAAAGCCTGGCATTCTATCCGCTAACGGTGTGGCCAACACTCGAGTGACCCTGGACAACGGTAAGAAAGGAAACAAATAGCATCAGCGACCTGACATCATTCTCCGTGGTTGAAGGCAAAAGAAGAGAACTAATACAGGTAAAAACCTAGGGTACTTCCTTAGCAAATATAAAAAAAGGAATTGCAAAATGCCAAGGAGATAAAAAAGTTGAACACAACTTGAGGTTCCAGAACAAGCCCAGAGGACCTCACAGGCACCAGGAGGGGCAAATGCTCTGGAACAAGCAGAGCAGCAAATAAATAATTCTGGAATGCAAACTATTCGATTTTCTGCAAATTCTGCTACAAGGTCAGCTAATTTGACTTCCATTGGCTACCCACCAGATATGGAGAGACCAGGTAGGTCCCGTTCCAGTGTTTTGGTCAGAAGGGCTCGGGCAGTGTCTTCTTCAAGTACACGGGGAGATCGCCGATCAACTAGCGTGAGTGCTGCGTCCTCAGCTACCCAGGTTTCTAGTGTGAATTCCAATTCTGGCAGGTCTTCAGATGTCAGGGAAGCTTATGGGGATCCAACAGGGATTCAAAGACCAAGACCTCAGTCATCCGCAGCAAATGCGAATTTAGACCCCCGATTTGAATTTTGCACCACCCGGTAGTAAATGTAGGGTAAAAATTCCATCTGATGTAATGACACCATTCTTTAACGGTAGTAATAAGTTTGCAGCAGATTTTGTTGATGGACTGAAAGAATATGGTGTAATGGGAGGTTACACTGAGGAGGATTTTATGGTTTAAATAGTACCACAAACTTTACAAGATCCGGCAAAGAAGTGGTGGAAATGTTTTCAGAGGTTTCAAGAAATGGAAAGCATTCAGATATGCTTTTCTGGAACATTTCCTGTCAGTAAACTACCTTAGTCAACTTTTGAAAGATTTAGAGCTGAGGCGCCAAGTTAGGAATGAGCCGCTGGCATCTTTCATTTTCACTATCTCCGCATTTTATAATTGGATTTGTCAAGAAGAAACAGATCAGGAAAACTAAGACAGGGTGACGACAAGCCCATAAAAAAAAATATACCCGATTAATGGCAAATAATCAGTATAAAAATTTGCAAGACCTAGCACGGGCCATTTTTTACTTATGAAAGACCACCTCCTAGCCATCAAATTCTGGTCAAGGACTTGGGTTGAGAGTCTGCAGAAATGCCAAGAGACCAGGGCAAGCACGGTCAGAAACAACAATATGTTTCAGAACCGGAGCAGCACGCAGTGCAGCAGACTGTAGCATTGGCTGACAAGCGCAGTCAATCGCTACGGAAAACGGACAACCCGAACAGGGTCGGCGCCGGAAGTGGTCAGCCTTGACCATCAGGGGCGAATGCAGAACCGTTTACTGGAAATCAACAGTTTAACCTTTTAGACCCCAACGTTCCCAAATGGGAACATTTTTTTGAATGGTCATAGTTTTCAAACCACTTAACATTTTAAGTTCAAATTTTGCCAGTTTGCAGTTCAACACTTGATGCAAACGTGTGCAAAGTGCCATGTTCTAAATATTCATGTGGTCTGTAGTGCACTTCACCAAACTTGCCCAAAAGCGTTGCGCGCTGGGTGCATTCAGTTTTTAGCTCATACTGGCTGAGCCTGCCATTGTTGCTGCTTGATTGTGCCAAAATCTCATTCTAGAGGGTTTTCTGGTTATAATGGATGGGTTTTTGTTTTATCTTCCCTAATAAATTTTCTTCTGTACTTATATTTTGTGCAATGTTCCCAAATGGGAACGTTGGGACCTTCAGGGATACAAATTTCAATTTTTTGCCGGGTGTTAGAAGATGCCAAAATTTAGTTGTTTGACATTTACTGAGGTTCTGGACTGCTTGGAGAATGATTCTGATGTCGAGAAAGCGGAAGTTGCAATTTTACCACGCCTGGATAAGGGAGAAGTCACAAATTTGGAAGTTGATGAGGATGACTTAGGAATTGTTGAACCAGCAAACGTTGTTGGTGAAACTGACATTCAGGTACATCACAAACATGATCAGATGATGGCACAAGTGGTGATGAATTGCATTTGAAATCAGGCATCCTCCAGTGGGGGGGAGGACAAAAAAAATCTGAAGGTGTTCTTCCAGTTCCTAAGTGGAGGAATAAGCTAAACTTGGTTTCTCTAATGTCTTCAAAATCTGCTAAGGCAGTTTTGAAGTGGGGAGGTTGTAGTTTTCGCTGGAATGACAACAGTGTGGTTACTTTGATGTCCAACTGGCAAGCTTTTTATGCTATTCAAAAAACCAAACACTATAGAACCGAAAAAAGCAAAAGCCTTATCTGGCTGATGGGCACCTATCGGCCGAAATTGCATTCTAAATATGGTGGTGGAATTTGTTTGTAAATGGTGTAAACATGGCTGTTGCGAATGCGTGGAAAATGCATTGTTACAAGCATGACAAAGAAGCTTTGAGCAATCTTGAATTTCATAGTGAAGTGGCAGTTGCTGCCATGAAACAGGCATAGAGCAATATCAGAAAGCTAAGGGACGTCCTCATTTCTTTATTCCTGGTGGTCCTGGGACCAACCAGCACTACTTGACCGATTGTGAAAATGGCCAGGTTCGATGTGTTGAGCGGAAATAGTGTAAATTATGTGAAAAAATGTTGCATAAAATGTGTTTTCCAGTGTTTCGCACATAGATTTCCGCTTCGAATGGTGTTTTTGAAGGAATCGTTGAATAAAACGGATTTTAGAATGTGGAAATATAAGAAAATACAGTTTTGAGAATTTGTGAAATTTGACCCCCGAAGGTCCCAACGTTCCCAAATGGGAACATGCTAGATCTCAGAAACTACTTCACCAAATTCGATAAAACTTTTACAGTAACATATTCAGGTCACCAATAAGTTACCCTGTAAAAATCATTGCTGTAGGTGAACTCCTTCTATGGGCGGTCTCTTAAAGGTTAAGCAAACGGCTGCTGGAGATGGTATGGATAAGGGCCCACGGCCCACTTGTTATTTTAAGTGCAAAAAAGAGGGACATTTCGCGAGAAACTGTCCCGAACCAAAAAAATAGTTGAGATTGTCTCCGAGGTGGCGATCGTGGAAATAGCCACTCGCCTGCCTAGTGGTTCTGATAATGGGTCCCATTATCATGGACTGCGCGGAGAGCTATCGAAAGACAATTTGCCCACAATGAACATCAGATTGGGTAAGGGGAGAAAACCAGTGTTGGCACCAATTGATAGTGGTTCTACAACTTGCTTTTTAGATAGTAGGATGTTGGACTGCATACCCGAGGCGACTCTAGATATTTTGGTGCCAGTGAAGTTACAACAGGTGTCAGTGGAGACAGAAGCGATGGGCGTGACGCAAGCAAACGTTAAGTGGTTATGGGAATTTAAGTTTCAATATTGTGTTGTGGTGAGGGGGGGCTCAGCAGTCTGTAATCCTGGGCCTGGACTTCATCCGTCGAGCGCAGATTATATTAGACATCCCACGGGGAAGGTGGACTTCGGTGCAAGTATTGGCTGAACCTGTGTACTTCAAACCACCTATTCCTGTACAATCTGCTCAATTTATAGACACAATTTCAGGTTATTAAACCTGGAAAAGTTAAATAGAGAACTCTGACTGCCCACCAATACATCAGCAGCAGTTTATTGACCTCTACCATGAGTTTGAGGAGATTTTTAAATTTACCCCAGATAGTGCAGTGGGATTTAAGCACGTAATAGACACAGGGGACCACAAAGCCATTTAAGGAATATTGTAGGCTTATGAATTCAGCTAAGAGGGAGCTGTTGGGACAACTATTTGATGAATTTATAGCTGACGGAATAGTGGAAAAATCTAAAAGAAAGGATGTACTTTTCGACTGCGCATTGATTTTAGGAAATTGAATGCGCTCACCCAAGCGGATTCATATCCTATGCCAGATCCAGATTATATTTCCTCAAGGTTGGGAACATCAGATTATATTTCTGCCTACGATCTGGATAAAGGGTTTTTACAGGTCGCTCTAGAGGAGAAAGTTAGGGAAAACACAGCATTTATTACCCGCCGAGGGTTGTGGCAATTTAATGTCATGCCTTTCGGATAACGCAATGCCCCTGCGACATTCCAACGAATGATGGATGAGGCTCTAGGGGAATTGAGCAACATTGTTATCATACAAGATCTTTTTTCCAAAGATTAGCATGCGCGGGATTAACAATCCAACCAAGAAAACTACAAGTTTGCGCAAAGGAGTACAAACTTTTGGGTCCCGTGATGTCAAGGGGAACAATAAAACAAGACCCGGCTAAAGTGGAGGGTGTTGTGGGGTACCCGAGCCCGGTAAATCCGAAAAGAACTCAAATATTCCTGGGGCTCGCTGGGTATTACAGGAAATTCGTTCCGCGTTTTTTTTCGGAGTTGGTACAACCTTTGACAAAGCTTATGAAAAAGGAAGCTCAGTGGGAATGAGGCAAGGAGCAGGAGACTGCTTTTGAAGAGCTGAAAAGAGAGCTTCCTAGTAATGTTCAGCTTGCTCTTCCAGACCTTGACCAAGAGTTCATCATTCACACTGATGCTTCGGGAGTGGGTTTAGGTGCGACACTGTTACAGGTGCAGAAGAACAGTGATGGCAAGGAAGTCCCTATTGCTTATTCCAGTAGGGGGCTGACAAAAGCCGAAGCAAACTACTATGTGCCTCATCTGGAATGTTTGGCTGTAGTATGGTCAATCAATAAATTTAGCCAGTACATAAAATATCGTCACTTTGCTCTAATGACTGATCACCTTGCCCTGCGCTGGTTGCGGGAGTTAAAAGAGCTGGTGGGTTGTTTGGCCAAATGGTCGTTGCAGTTGCAGGATCTTGATTTTACAATTGCGTACAGGCCAGGACGATCAAACAAGATAGCCGATGCCCATTCACGTAATCCTGTAGACCCACCGCCGGGTACCGATGAGTTTCATGTCTGGGTCATGGTTGTGGAGATGGCACCTTATGACCAGTACCCAACCAGGGCGGATTGGCATAAGGCTCAACAGGCGGATGAACTTCTAAAATTAGTATACCTTTACATTATGGGATATCAGCAGCTGGGTGGTCACCAGGTGAACGCTGAGGTACTGAAGGCTGCTGAAAATTGTGTAGTGGACCGAGGTGTCATAATGAGCTATCGGCCACCTAAAAAGGCAGGTGGAGGTGAGTTTTTAGGTAGTGATACATGGAGAATTCTAGTGCCACAAGCACTGCATTTTTAAATAATTAGACAATACCATGATTCACCGCAGGCTGGACATACAGGATGTTCGAAGACCACCAAGCGGATTAAAGAGTTGCACTGTTGGAAATGGTTGCGTTCGGATGTGATGCGTTACAGCCGAGGGTGCTTGGCTTGCCAGGAGGAAAAAGTGTCCCAAAAACTGCCGATAGGATTCTTAAAGCACACGGATCCGGTCGAACCTTGGTTTATGTTGGGGATGGACCTTGCGGAACCCCTTCCGAGAAGCCCATCTGGTCACCAATATTTGCTAGTGACAATAGATTACTTTTCTGAATGGGTAAACTTATTTACTCTCCGCATAGCAAAACCCAAACAGATTGCAGACTGTTTGGATCACCTCGTTACTGAGATGGGTTATACAAAGTGCATCCTCCCGGATCAGGGTTCCCAGTTCACAGAGTGAGTCAACTGGGTTTCCTCCCTGTCAATTATTTATGGTCAGATGCTTTTTTTCCATAAGAGATATGTCAAGATAATGTGGTCAAGTTAAAACGGGTGCGTACTGGGAAACGGTCCGGACGACCTAGTACCATAAATATTGTTCAGCTGACTCATTACGTAGAACCTGTTATCCCTGGCTTGACAATCCATGAACCGGAAAAGTTAGCCCGTGGCTATCCGCCGGCCAAGAGATGTAACCTACGCAAAAGGAAATAATCTCAGATTATTTTTGACAAGAGTATGTTAAGATTGCGATTTGGCTCGCACTAAGAACGACGATTGGGATTCCGAATGGATTTTTTTCAAATTTGGTGTTGTGTTTTGCCGATGGGAGTAAGTTGCTAGTACCAGAGAATGGAAGAATGCAACAATGATGCACCGAGTGCACGACCGTTGTGCAACTACTGCTCGTGGTTTTCACAGTCCGCAGATTGTATCTTAATAGATGCATAATACCACTATGATAGCATCTGTGAGCTCAAAATTTAGGTGGTTTCCATTGAGATGTCAAATTTCGTTGGATTTCATATGATAAGTTTAATTCAGTTTAATTCGGCGGGTTAGTGGCGATTAAATCGCATATTTTTGTGCCCAGTCAGGCGCAATGTGCCGACCACTTGCCACTCACGACAGTTGGTGGTACCAGACTGCCATAGTGAAGAGCTAGATCGGCCTGTGAAAGAATTACTGCCATTATGGCAGGTATTCTCGCCGCTGCTACTGTCATGCAAGATTAAAACACAAACCTCTCTGCCCAGGTATGGTCACCTTTGGCCAATAGTTTCGGTTTTAGATGAGTCGCTTGCCGCCGCGGCGTAGAGGAAGAGGCCATCAAGGACCAAGGAGATGGTGAAAGTGACACCATCATGGGCAACACTGAGAATGGCCAGGGTTCAGCGACTCCAGCTGGACTAACAGATGACCTTCGGTTTTGAAAGGTATCGGGGGATAGTGTATTTTAAATGTACCTGCTATCAGATTGTGACCATCAAGAATTTGACCAAACATGATTTTGTCTTTTAGTAACTTTCCCTATTTAGTCGTGGCTTAGCATATTTTCTACTCCCAGCTTTAAATATGCATAACTGACCTTTCTCCCTTTCCTTATACCCACCTTGTCCATTCTTTTTCCGCGTCCTTTACAAGGGTTGGGGATCAAAAATTACCCATTCAGGGAGGGGCGTCGGCTGCGATAGATTGGGTTGTTATGCCCCTTTTCCTCATCTTTTCCCTCTTACTCCGATTCTTCCTTCACTAGGGACGGGGTGGTCATGTTGGCAAGGGGTGACCTCTGGGAGATGTACCATTGCACTTGTGGAGGTTTTAGCCGATTAACACTGGCTCCCGTCCCTTGACCTTTCTTTGTTGTTCTTTGCAGTGACCCAGATCCCTCTAGGTCACTGCCCCTTTCCTTTGGCCCTATAAAAGGGGCCTCCTAAGAAATAAAGTTGGCATTCATTCATTCTCATTCAGATTATTGTGTCCTTATTTCACGGTCACAACACAATATTGGTGCCGAAACCCATCTCGAACCGTCCGGTCTCTCCCTGCCGGGCCTTCGCCAGTCTCATCGCCGATCGTCGTTCGCGCCGACGATCGCCCAGTCAGTCGTCGATCGCCGTTCACGCCGCCGATCGACGCGTTAATCGCCCAGTCCGTCGCCGATCGCCGTCGATCGTCGTTTCCAGGGGCCGGTCGCCGTTCCTCACTTCACCGAGCGCCGCTTACCATTCGCCGATCGCGGTTCCAGTCGCCGTTTGTCGTGTCTCCGATCGCCACCCCCTATTCCGGTCGCCATTCGTCGGTTCGTCGCGTCGCCGTTCGCCGTGTTGCGGGTGTCCGGCTGTGTGGCGTACGGCCTTTCTCAGCGTCGGGCGGACGTTTGGTCGCCGCTGTTTGGTCGCCGCCAATTTGACGTCGCCATTTTGACGCCGCCATTTCGACGCTGCCGTTTTCGACGCAGTTTGCTTCTGTTGGCCGTTTTCCGCTTGCTGCCGGCGCTTCCGCGGCTTCCGTCGTTCCGCTGGTCTCCTTGCCCGTCTTCCCGCCGGCTGTCCTCTTATTACCATGGCTGAGACAACCGTTGACCCCGTCATCCTCAAGCGCCGTCGGAAGGTCGCCCGCGCCTCTGTCACTTGCCTCTCGTCCAAGGTTTCTGAACTTTGCGCCTTGTCGGACATGGAGGAGCTGGGCCTTCAACATGACCTTTTAGAGGCCGCCTTCACCAGCGTCTGGCTGCTGCATTCCGCGGTCCAGGACACCCTCGCCATGGCAGAGTTAGAAGAGGACTTCTCCGCGTGCGAGGAGCGTTATGACGGGATTACCAGGATCCTGCGCAGGGCGTCTCGGATTCTCCAGGGTGACTCCAGCCAGCCATCCCCTCCGTTGACGTCGCCTCGCGCGCCCCCGGCGCCCGCGTCGGGGGAGGCCCCCCGCGGTCTCGACGAGCCTGGTCCCGGCATCCTTGTCTCTTTGCCTGCGACCCTCGGCTCGTACTCTGCGGCCCTCAGCTTGTCCTTTGCGGCCCTCAGCTCGTCCTCTGCTGCCCTTGACCCTGGGACAGTCTCTACGGCCCATTCCCATCACTTCCTTGCCAACACGTGCCTTCCTACCCTACGCTTGGCTCAGTTCGACGGTGACGTTTTAAAGTGGCAGCACTTTTTCGAGCAGTTCTCTTCGTCCATCGATGTCCACCCCCACATGTCGACCATCGAGAAGCATATATTCCTCCGGTCCTACCTCTCCGGTGAGCCCCTCGAATTGGTCAACGAGGTCCAGCTTAGCGCCGACACCTACGAACGTACCAAATTCCTTCTCTTAAGCGAGTACGGCAAGAAGAGCACCATCATCCAGGCCCATGTCGACTTCCTGGACTCCGGGGCCCCCTGCTTCGCCCATCTGCGCAGGAACTCAACGAGCTCTTCATCCAGTGCTTCAGCCGTGTACAGGCTCACGAGGCACTTGGGGAGCCCATGTGGGCCTACGGCCGCCTCCTGGCCCCCAAAATTCTTTGTGCTTTCCCGGATTCCATCTGCGATGAGTGGCTGCGCCGCGCCATCTCCGGTGGTAGTGACAAAACGAACTTAAAGGCTCTGCTCGCCTTTCTGTCCGCTGTGGTGGACGCTGCGCTGGCGACTGCCAGCATTAAGGGGACCTTGTCATCTCGGGCGCCCGCCCCCTATGCGGCCTCCTCCTCCTTCGCAGTTTTAGTCGCTGGGTCTGCTCCGCGGTCTTCTCTGCCACGGGAGCCAGGCGCCTTCGGACTCCCGGAGCCCCCCGCCCGCCCCGTTCTTCGCCCTTGTGGTGCGCGTACTGCGACACGTCATCGCACTTCAGCCGTGACTGCACCTCGGTCACTTGTCACCAGGCCCACCGCTCCAAGCTCCGTGACGCGGGCCGCTGCTTTATCTGCCTGCACGCCGGCCATGATTCCCTCAACTGCCGCCGCAGGACTCACTTTACGTGTTGCACTTGCCGTCTGGTCGACCACCACACTTCTATCTGCCCGTCCACTCCAGGCCAGCCGGCCCCTGCGTTTCCGGCCACCACCGCGGTGCACCTCGTGGATGCGCCCATGCCAGCCTTCACCTACCTCCAGACGACCCGGGTGGTCCTCTCCGGCACTCGTGGCGATTCGCTCACGGTCCGCTGCATCTTAGATCCTGGCAGCCAGTCCTCCTTTGTTCATCCCTCCGTCATCGCCGCTCTCCACCTCGCGGTCGTGCACGTTAGCCTGTTGGCTGTCCATTCCGTCGAGGCTGTTTCCACCGCGACTTCCTCTCGACGCGTTGCCCATGTTCATCTGGCCTCCACGACGTCACGATTCTCCACTGCTCTCCTGGCGTACGAGTCTAATGGCGAGTACCTTCTGCACCCCTCTGCTCCGAGCCTCGCGCATCACCATACCTTGGTTAAGGGACTCGTTTTGGCCAACCCGGCGGATAGCGGTTCTGATCTCCCAATCCGGCTCCTCATCGATGCGGACTTTTACTGGAGAGTGATGAAGAAGGCCAGCTCGGTCCCCATTAACAAGACGCTGGTCCTTCTTCCGTCTCACCTTGGCTGGATCCTCAACGGGTGCCGTACGCATGCTGTCGTCCGCACGGCCCGCATTGGCTTCGGTCGGACCTCCGGCCCTCCCTCGGACGACATGGTACGGTCGTTGTGGGACCTTGACGCCATTGGTGTGCGGGCCGCTCCGGACTCGATGGTGTCGCCTTCTGACGACGCGTGCCTCCAGCAATTTCATGCCACCTCCGCCATTCACAACAACCGCGGGATGGTCCGTCTCCCCGGGAAGGCTGGCTGCACCCTCACATCCGACAACTACCCCGTCGCCCTTAGCCGGTTCCAGGCACTCGCCCGCCGTATGGACCGCTCCCCGGCCTTCCGCTCTACATATTCTGCCCGCATGACAGGTTACCTGGCGAAGGGCCACGTCGAGCGGGTTGATGATGCCCCGCCCACTCCAGGACAGACCTTCTATTTTCCTCACCACGCGGTCAGCAGGCAGAGGGACGGGAAGGCATCTTGGCGTGTCGTCTTCGACGGGTCTTCGCATGTTGGCTCCTCTCCTTCTCTGAATGGTGCCTTGGAGCCTGGCCCAATCTCCTCCCCGACATGGTGGCTACCTTGCTCCGCTTTCGGCAACACAAGAAGGCCCTTGTTGGAGACGTCAGCCAAGCTTTCTTGCTGCTGGTCCTTCACGAGGAGGATAGGGACGCCACACGCTTCCTTTGGTTCTCGACAGTCTCTTCGCTTAACGGGTCCTTCAGTACCTCATAGAACATGGCCACGTACCAGTTCTCTCGGCTCCTATTTGGCCTCTCTTCCAGCCCCTTTCTGCTCTCTGCGTCGCTTCGCGTCCTCGCGGATTCCTGCCGACATCGTTTTCCTGCCGTCGCTGCGGCCCTTGATGAATGTTTGTACATGGACGATTTACTTCTGGTTTGGATGACGACGCCTCTTGCCTCGCTCTGCACTTTTAGCTCACTGCCCTTATGGCCACCATCCAGTTGCCCATGGCCAAGTGGGCATCCAATTGCCTTCCCCTCCAACACCTTTGGCGCGCCGCTGATATCCCGTTCCGTCTCGACACCATGGTCCTTTGGGTTCCGTGGGACGTCTCGTTAGACCGCCTCTCCGCCCCTCCTTGCGTCAAGTTCTGCCCTGCATCTTCCTCTCCGGCGACGAAGCAATCCATCCTCAGCACGACTGCCCTGCTGTTTGATCCCCTTGGCCTGTTTGCGCCTGTTGCAATCGCGGGGAAGATCGTCTTTAAGCACACGTGGATGCGTGGTCTCCACTGGGATGAGTTTGGACCGGCTGACATCTCCGTCCACTGGTCTGCTTGGTTGCATGACCTCCACCGCCTTTCTTCCCTGCAGCCGGCTCGCTGGACGGGCCCCACGTCCTCCGACAGACGTTCTTTCGTGTTGCACGTCTTTTGTGACGCATCGGAGCGGGCGTATGGCGCATCCGTGTATCTTTGCTTCGTGTTTTCCACAGGGGCATCGACTTCTCTTCTGTGCAGCCGCTCACGCCTTGCCCCGGTCCAGCGAGTCAGCCTCCCGCGTCTGGAACTCTTGGCGACACTGGTTGGGGCCCGCCTTCTGCAATTCGTCAGCTCTGCGATCAGCCATTTCTTTCTGACTGCGGTCCTGTAGACCGACTTGGCGGTCGCTCTTGGCTGGATCCGGGGCTCTCCGGCCCGTTGGCTGCCCTTCATCGCTAATCGCATCGCAGAGATCCAGTCGCTTACCTCCTGGCTCAGTGGCGCCATTGCCCTGGATTGGACAATCTGGCGGACCTTCTCTCTCGTGGCGTTTCCGTTGCATCCTTGGCGGCCTTAACTGTCTGGTGGTCGGGTTCCTCTTGGTTGACCCTCTCAGCCTCCGAGTGGCCGTCCGATATCGCCAAGGCCCCGGCCCAGCTTCCAGAGCTTCGACGACCGGCCCAGATGTCCCTCTTCATTGCCACCCCGGGCCCTATGGCTCTGTTGGACGTCGTGCGCTTCAGTAGTCTTTAAATAATGAAGTGTAATACTCCTGAACTCATAAACTTGAATCAAAGTCAGTTCTTTAATCCATCTGCCGACTAGTTTCGATTATGCGTCATAATCATCATCAGGGCAATTACAAAGAAAGCTACAGATACTAGGAATTAGTGACAACTAACAACCTGTACTGCATCACAAAAGCAAGACTCACCAACTACGGTAGGATACCTAACACATCACATTTAAACACTGCTCGACGAAAACAAGTACATAACGTCGTCCTAAAAAAGGGGGGGACCAACCAGTAACTAAAAGAGAAACTTTTAAAAACCAAACTATAACTAGAACGGCGAAACCAGAGGCTTACAATTTCGGGTGAACTCCATCTAGAGGGTGCTTCAAGGAAAGTACCACTTCTCCGTGTTTATCAAGCCAATTTATCAGCTTATTCAAGGTCAGGCCTTCACTATCATTCAATGTTACGAAATCAGGATTTCTAAAATTAGCCTGAATAAAAACCGCTTTGGTAGACCTTAACTTATAAAAATTACTCTCATGTTTCAACAGAAACAATTGCGTCATTTTCGGTTCATGACCACTTAAAAGGAAATGGTTACTCATGTTCGACCGGTTATTGTGTCTAATATGCTCTTTGAACCTAATGAGCAATTGTCGACGTGTTTGCCCCACGTAGATACTAGAGCACTCTCCGCATTTGACACAATATACACCTGATTTCCTAAAATCAGGAATAAAATCTTTAATTTTAGGTAAAAAGGTTTTTAAACGATTATCAGAGGAGAACGCAACATTCACACCAAAATTCCTAAAAACAAAACCGCACTTTTCCGTGAGCTCATTAAACGGCAAGGTAACGTACTTCTTGGTAACTTTTTCCCGCAATTGTAGTGAGGATAACTTTTCCAACTGCACTTTCCGATTGACTGTTCGAAAAATATTCTGCACCAGGTTCGGATTTAAATTGTTAATAACACAACATTCCTCTAAAAACTTTAGTTCGTTTCGTTGATCGTGTTCATCTAAATCTAATTTAAAAATTCTCTGAATATAGCAGTGTAAAAAACACAGCTTCTGGGATATCGGATGACACGAGGTACCGTCGATGAACCGGGGAACGAACGTCGGTTTACGAAAAATACCCACTTTAAAACAGTGAGCGTCCCTTCGAATCGTTAAATCTAAAAAATTTAAACTCTTAAGTAGCTCTTTTTCCATGGTAAACTGAATTTTGGTATTTACACTGTTAATCTTCATTAAAAGGTGATCTAATTGTCTCTCGGTGAGATTATGGAGGACGAAAGTGTCGTCAACATATCTCCGCCACCACTTAATCTCGGGAAAATTTTTAAGAAGTTTCCTCTCAAAATCCGACATAAAAATGTCAGCCAAGATCGGGGCGAGGGGAGAGCCCATTGCAAGGCCATCTTGCTGTTTAAACAAGACTTGCGAGCACGTAAAATAGTTCTGTGAGAGAACTAGCTTTAACAGTTGAATAAAACCGTGGATAAAACGCAGATCATAACCGTTATCTATCAAGAGAGTAATATCGAACGAGACCATTTTAAATCTATGTTCACCGTTATTTAAAAGTTTTAAAGAGCGACTAAACTCAATAGAATTGAGAATAGACAATTCTCTAGGTCTTTCCAACTGCGTTAAAAAGGTACTGAGGTAACGTGCCAGTTTATGCGTAACCGTATTCATACCCGAAACAATCGGTCGGACAGGGACACCGGGTTTATGCGTTTTTGGCAAACCATAAAATCTCCCGACATTCGGATTCGGCGGAAGAAGAGATTTAACATTAAAACCATCCGGGAACGCATACTTATATTCTTTTACAAAGTCCTTAGCATCCATTAAATTCTTGTTGACAACGGTCCATTCATCCTTTTTTACTTCGATGACATCCATCAATGAAATCGCTTCTAAACATTTCTTCTTGTATTCGGATCTATCCAATATGACGGCTTGATTGCTTTTATCTGCCTTAATGACCATTAAGTCCTTCTCCTTCAGTGTCTTGTGTAACTCTATCATCGCTGCCTTCTCCTTGTTTGATTGGGTATTCCATCTTTTACTCCCTTTAAAGTTATTTAGAGTAACAACCAACTCTTCCTCCAAGCAGATTTTAGTCAGCTGCGGTAATCCACATTGGCGGACAGCATCATTAATGTTGATTACAGAGTCCGTAACATTAGTCGGGCGGTAAACGTTATACTGTAAGCCCTCGTCTCCTCTGTGCGACTGCTTATGTGTTTCGTTTTATAGCAAACTGTCGCCGTGCGCGCCTCTACTTCCCACTCTCTTCAGATGAACTCGTCATGGCTCGCCTGCATTGGATTCGTCTGGTCCAGCACACCCATTTCGGCCCGGAACTCCACGCCCTGCAGGCCGGCACACCTCTTCCCCCGTCTTCCAATATCGGGCAGTTTCACCCCTTCCTGGACGACGGCCTGCTCCGCCTTGGCGGCCGCTTGGCGCTTTCCTCGGTGGACGCCGCGGCTCGTCACCCTTGGATCCTCCACGGAGCCCACCGTTTCTCTACTCTCCTCATCGCGGACGCCCATGTTCGCCTCCACCACCTCGGGACCCGGCTTGTTCTCTCTGAGCTCCGTTCGTCTTACTGGATCCTGCGTGGTCGCCAGGCGGTTTGTTCCACCATCGCCCGGTGTCTCCCCTGTAGGATCCAACGGGCCAAGCCTTGTTCCGCCATCGAAGCCCCCCCTGCCGGCCGATCGCCTCCAGGCCGCCCCTTTCATTTTCAGTCACCGGTGTGGACTTTGCGGGCCCGCTGTCGATACGCCTTCTCTTTCACCCGGGTAAGGCGTATATTGTCCTGTTCACCTGCGCCTCCACCCGTACCATTCACCTGGAACTATCTCCGGACCAGTCCCTTGACTCCTTCCTTCGTTCTCTCCAACGCTTTGTTGGTCGCCGCGGGCTTCCTTCTACCCTCTATTCTGACAACGCCTCCACCTTCCACGCTTCCAACCGGGAGCTGCGCGCAGCATGGGACGCCCTGTCCGGAACCTCCACAGCTCACTTCCTCGCACACCACGGCATTGCGTGGAAGTTCATCGTGGCGAAGGCAGCTTGGTGGGGGGGTTGGTGGGCACCGTCAAGCGCTGCCTCCGCAAGTCCGTCGGACGAGCCCTGCAGACGGCCGAACAACTCTCCACCATCCTCGTTGGTATCGAGGCCGCCGTTAACAGTCGCCCTCTTGTCCAGGCCTACGATTCCGACGCTGATGCTGAACCCCTCACACCGGCGCATTTCCTGGTAGGGCGCAGATGGCTGAAGGAGTACCTCCTGGATCTCCGGTCCCATCATCAAGTGTGGCAGTCCAGGGAAAGGATTCCCAAAACTTTTATGGAGGAGTAAATGTATCGGGAATATTCCAAACATTCCCCCCAGCATATGCACTCGGTAAAGGATTACCAAGGTTTTTAAGGGGGGGGGGGGTAATGTAACGGAAATATTCCGAACCTCCCCCCAGCGAACTACTCCAGCTTATATAAAGTGGAGTGAGAATTTCACCTTTAGAGCACTAACTACGAAAGGTGATTGGTGCAACGTCAGAATGACGTCATATCAACAATGCAGATGAAAATTGGAACATTCCATTCCATTGGCCAGATTCGTATGAGCCATCGTCCAGGGCAGAAGCCAATTGTATTGGGTCTGCCAAAGGGGCTCCGAGCTCAGATAGAGTCTCATACCAAGTTTAATCTTAACCGAGAGCATTGAGAGGCAAGAGCAGTTTCTGGGGGTACTAGACGGGTAATTATTTAACCAATAAAGACCTTTTTGTGTGCCAGTGGTTTGGTTGATTTCGTCGGTTTGAGGTTCCGGAACTAACATTCCGGAATCATAATTCAGTTGATTAAAACCGCACGCGTGCATTCATTTTTTCGATTTCCGGAGGAGAATCTATAAATTTATTATATGGGGCCTTATACAAATGGCCAGTGAAACTGGTGGGGGCGCTACGCATGTGAGGATGATCAATACACAGGGCATATAGAAAGTGGCATACTCTAAACTACATCATCCATTCTTGGTGTTAGCCTTGGCCTCAACGAGTAGTGACCAAGTTCAACGAAATCAGAATTAACTCTGGTTTTTTGTCGAAATTTTTTCAGCAATGGCGATTTCCAGAAACTTCATCAAAAAATGGGAGTTCGGCAAAGACCATTGCGTCAGATAATCTGAAGCTAACTTGATGTTGCTCGAGAGCAACATCAACTTGGCTGTCTTAACATGGCTGCCTCCTGATTTGCCCGTGGGAGAACGCCATTAAATGAAAAAGGGCGTGGTGTGGGCGTGGTGATTTAAAAATCGCCACAGCATTGGTTGTTGTACAGCGGTACGAGATTGAAACCAAAATGGTAGAACGAATTGGATATTTTTTATCAAATGGGCTTTCATTTAGGGATCATCCATAAATTATGTCACGCAAAAAGGTCCTTTCTAGACCATCCCACCCCCATGTCACGCAATTTTTGCAGCCCCCCCACCCCATGTCACACCATTGTCACGCCATTTTTGCAGCCCCCCACCCCCTTGTCACGTCAATATTTGCGATAGCAGGAAAAATTTGAAAACAAACTTCATAATGTTCATAAAGGTTTTATGAACGTGTAACATCCAAAGCATAAAGCAATCCAATCCAGTCAGCAGTACAAACATTAATATTTATTTTTTAATCAATTTGAATCTCTTTCCATGGATTTGACATTTTCAGACAATTGCCCCTTAACGGACAACTGCCCACCCACCAACTGCACCAACGACCAGTTTGCTTATTTGTATTTGCGTCGTGCCATAAAGACGAACTGCAAAGTGATGGTGCGTTTACACCCTTCCTCTCCCATCCCCCATGAGACAGCTACTAAGTCACGATATTCCGTGTACCCTCCCACTACTCCTGTGTGACATAATTTATGGATGGTCCCGAACGGACTTGAAACGAAAAATCTTAAAGAAATGAACATTTAGCGTTCGGCCAAGGTTCGTCGTATACCCAAAGATATTCTGAAGCTGTAGTTAAGGTGTGATGTCACAACATATCTGACTTTCAGAAACTGGCTTTAATTGCCAAACGCACCCACGAATCTGCTAAATACAGCCCTCCCTCGATAATCTGGCGCCTCCGGTAATCCGGCATGTTTTTTTGGCCTTCCTACTGAAAATCTTTTAGTAAACTTGTCGAGAGGTAAACAAAGATTTCAATCTTCAGAATTTCTGTACCTTCCTGCATGCTGATAGAATTTATTCCATTTACTGTTTCTATTATTGATGCTGAAATTTTAAATAGTGGTTTCTGCAGAGCTTCTGCAATCTGTAGAAAATCTACAAATATTCGTACAAAATCTGAAATTCTGAATAAATAATCTGCAAACTATTATATATTTTCTGCAGAAAATCTGCAGTCGCATCTGAAAATATGCTGTTGATGTAAGTGTCAGGCAGAGAAGAACCAAAGAAACGGAAACAAAGTTTATTCCGCCAGACAGTTATCCTCGTAGTAGTACAGCCGGACGAATTTGGATGCGGATAACAGTAAATTAATGTAGAATAACAATAACAACTTCGGTGTAGTAAATATAAACTTGACTGATCGCAGGTACAGTTTCAATTTGTTAGACCAGGACTAGAATTTCGACGGGCGATCGATGCATCACTGATCCAGGCGAGGGTAATACTAAACCGCAACGTGACGGTATGCGCAACGATACGCCGAATACCGTATCCTGTGTATCGAATCGGATAGCCTCGCTAGCAGGCTCTCGAAATAGAAATAAAACTTTAAAATTCAATAACTCTCTTAGTATTGACAAAAACCCTGCCACGTCAAATACCGTTCGAACCAGCAAAAAAAACCGGATCCCATGGTACTGGACGTGGCAGGGTTTTTCTCAATAGTTAATTA
>WWPM01024165.1:238-37743 GCA_023279145.1 Glomeris maerens | reverse complement strand
TTTCGGATGTCGGACACATTTGCACTTCATAAACCAAAAAATGCCTTTCGGAACACATTAAGGTCGGATTATTTGCGATCGAGCAACACCTGACATAAAAGAACTACTTTTTACTGCAGTTGGCAATACTGACTTCTAAGTCCACCAAAATTGAAATTTTTTGGCATTAAAATTGAAATATTTTTTTTAGTTTCCATATTGGAAGAAATTATGTAAATTAACCGTGATATAATGAATATCGAGTTTTCTATATTTGAAGGGGTCTTATGCAGAACTTAAGAAAGATTCCTGCAGACAGTCTGCAAGAGTAGAGCTGTAGTTCATATGCAATATAAATAGACATGATTAATATTGAATTTTGAAGATTTTTTTTTGAGTTTAGTTGTTTCCAGGTAACCGATGTGCGGGATTTGTTACGAATGGCCACCGCAGCTATGTCAACGTCAATTTGCACTTGCTCTTGTCAAGTTGCCCCTCAAAACCCTGTTAAGCCAACTGTAATTTCCTCTATCAGTAAGAAAGCAACTGAAATCAGCAGCAAATGAACATCTATCTCAATTCTACGCACTTCAAATCTTTCTCGATCGCAATCATCTGCGCGCTGCGTTCAAACGAGAAATATTTTTTCCCCAATTTTCTCTGCCAGTAATTTGCGAAATAATTTCTGAACAAAAAAACCAAAACTCTACCAATTCATCGGTAATAATTTATAGTTATACTTATTTATTTTCATATTTTTTTTGTCACGTATGATGCTTGTTCTTTGTTCGGCTAACCTGGGTTTAATTTGTTTGGGGTTTTGATATTTATTTTACTTATATTTCTAACATAAAATGACATCATATGATGCAAAGCAGTAGAGTCTTGCATATGTGAAGCAGCTTACATCACCGTATTGATTAGCTGTTGCTTGCAGAAATGCGGCGCAATGCAAAAGGTCCCAGGCCATCAAAACGCGCAACACCTGCTTTTGACATTTGCCAGCCCAGAGCACCATTTCACCAGTTTGTACATCTCAAAAACCCACCTTTATAGCTCCAAAATCGATCCATAACATGCACAATTATCCTAAAGAATAAGTCAGGAAACCGAATTTCGTATTTCCCGATGACAAAACGTTATAAAAGACTCAAGCGCAACGCAATCACCATAATAATAAGGCCCAAAACTGAACTTAGTAATTTTCTAACTTATCAAACTTGTAAGGATTATGTAAGGGCGATGCATGGGAAAAAGCCTATTCCAGTTTTTGTTTGGCGGCCATTAGACCAGTCAGAGCAATCTTGAAGCGGAAAAACAAAGATGTTGATCATTGCTATTGCCATCTACTGAGACAGAAGTGAAGTTAAAAGAAACAAATGCTGTCTTGTATACAAGAAAATAGCACTTTTGTGCATTGGGAAGTGCAATGACTGGTGTAATGGCCGCCATTTTAAAAGCTATCGTATTGTGATTATCACATTGTTCGCAAACAGCGACAATTTCCATTATTATGAAGTTAAACTAAGTTAACTAAGTTGACTAAGTTAAACTAAGACATTTATATCTTTACAATAAGGTTAACATTTCCCAACGAATATCCAAGTATTTATGATTGAAATTGTTTCATGTTTTAAGCACAACGAATCGCACGTCAAAGTTTTGGCGATGAATGCGTGTTGCTTTTCAGTTCTGCAGTTTGCTAACTTGTATCAAAGCTGATGATGACAATATGTGCTCGAGGGTGTCGTAGCAAAAAATTCATGCAGCTAGCTAGGCAGGGGACGTACAGAGGCCCTTTGCCCATTTATTCCGAATTTGCAATGTCGTGCGCTTTCAATGCACCGTATTGAGGATTTCCAATTTTCCGCACCGACAAAAGGCGACTAAAGCCTCTGGAGGTTGACAAGAGGCAGAGTGCAAGGGTTTGTGTTGGATATGGTGGCATTTACCATGGGAATTGCCCTAAGCAAGCACTATACCAACGCAAATTCATCAACGTGCTGCGACATCTGGCAAAAGGTCTTCGGCAGCGCACAATACGCAGTAACAATGACACATACTACTCGAACTCATCGATCCAACAAAATCCTAGCCATTTTGGGAATTTCTGGCACATGAAATTAAAAAAAAAATACTGATTTGTTACTACATGTACGTGATTTCGGCAACGCTGGTTTTGAAAACGGCGGCCATCTTCGTGCAGAACGTTGAACTCGCAAATATCTCAAAAAGAATTCAATAAAATGCAAAATAATTAAAAAATGATAGGAGCTTATTGCAACGGATATGTGGATCCCCTGGTAATGTTCAGAAGCAGTAGTGCTGCCATCTGGTGGTAAATACATGAGTTAATATGAGTTAACAGTTATTTTACGTTTTTTTTTAAATTAATATGTCCATGCCATTATTTAGTACAAATGTGTTGAATAATGAGGGATGATAACAATTGTGAGGTTTATTGTAATAAATTATCACCAGGAGGGCGCTGCGATTGTTTCAGTTCTAATCATAATTTACAATAAATAAGCACATTTCCATATTAAACATTGCATTTTAAATATTTATTACAGCCGGTTTCAAGGGTATACCTACGTTACAGTTTGACTTGGTGTTGAAATGACACAGAGGACCTTTTGACGGCATGAAGCATTGACGCCGTGACCAGTTGACGCCATGGACATTTTGACGTCACCATTTTGACGCCGCTAACATTTTGCCGTTTGTTGGATTGCATTGTAAATATAGTAATTCATAAGTTTATTTCCTAGCTACAATTTAACTTGCAACTCATTCCCCAACGAAGTCTATTTTCAGAACATGTACAGGGAAAAGTATAAGTATATAACAAGAATATAACAATAAGTATAATGAATATGAAAATGAAATGATCGCTATACATGTAGGGTACGTGCCCATAAAGGTCAGGGACAAATTAAATATGGAAATAGAGCATCAAAAATGGAATAACTTTGACTTAATAAACCATAGGGATCGGAACCCTGTTACTGGTGCTACAGGGTCTCAGCTGTAGCACCGGGTGATTCCAAAGGAATGAGTAGGAATCATCCTACTGCCAAGTGGGTGATTCCAAAGGAATAGGTAGGAATCACCCTACTGCCAACCCGGAGATTTCAAAAGAACCGGTAGGAATCATCCTAATTTCCAAGTGCCTACCTGGTAACTGAAACAACAGTAATTGTTATGATATAAAACTGGCGTCAAAATGTCCCAACAAACAAAAATATGACGTCATTAGTCCCATCGTCAATGCTTCAGCGTCATTTTTAATTCCAAGCGTCATTATTCTGGAGTCAATACTTTCGGCGTCATTTCAGCAAGGCCATTTTGTCCTGCTCCTGAATTTCGATCATTGCAGCGCCATCTGGCGTTCAAATGTCCAAACGGTAATGGAAAAATCGATTGTCAGGTGGCACTGCTAAATTAGTGAATGAACTTTTCCAAAATGAGAATTTATTAATGCAATTTGCGGTACAGAGACGTACAATTTTCCAATATGCGATTACGTTTAAATTAATGTCTAGCAAAAGACAACACAACTTGCATTTCCTTTGATGTACCCTATATTTGTTTGCATAATGTAATGGAAATTGGCACTTATAGTCATTCGTAAGAAATTTAGTATTGTAACGAAATCACAATGTGGGACGTACTTATTGTATTTTCTCATACTAACTGTCATTGTATCCCTTTCAAGCCCCTCTAAATGATTCAACTTCACTTCCTTGATTGAAATTTATGCAATTTTATCAGTATTCAATTGCCATAGTTTGATTTTCTTGCCATCTAACCCTGCAGTGATAACAAGTTGAGGGTCTATTGGGTGTATGGCACACAAGACATAACCTTCATGCTTGAGTTGAGCAATGCAAAGTCCACTTTTTAGGTCCCATATGTAAGCACATTTTGAATGGCTCCCACTAAACAAAGGAAAAATATTATAAACACCTCAAGTATCTTTGAATGTATAACCCACCTTGCCATGTATTTGGCATTAGAAGCCAAATTTCCGCATGGATTGAATTTACGTGGAACTAGAAGACTAGAAGATTTCAGTTGGAAACTGTCCAAATCAATGATGAAGAAACAAAAACCTTTGTCGGTCATCTTTGCTAATACGTATAGTTTCCTGTTAAAAATTGCAGCAATATTATCGAAATGACATTCATAAAAATAAGTGAACATTATTTTCCATCTCAATATGCATTTATTAACTTGAGCATCATTATTTATTGGCTTTTTGTATAAAACTGAAATTCCTAATCATTTACGTTGCAGTCATAAACCGATACTTACTTTGTATTTCCATCTGGAACGTCAATGAAACCTTTAATTTCCCCTTGGCAATCAACTTCATGATCCGGTGTTTCAAGTTGTTTTTCACTTTTATGTTTGTTTAGGCCAATCTTGGATATAGTCTTAAATACTAGAAAATATAATCGTGGTTATTATTAATTTATGAATATTAGATATAATTAACTTGTTACCCAATTTTGTTTTGTCAGATTTAGAAACCAGCACATTGCAGCTATCCATTTGCACAATTCCTGCCTTGTAAAAATCGCCTTTGACCTGAAATTTTGAAGGATCATCCTGATTAATTACAAATCGAAATAAGTTTGAGATTAATTCTCTAAAATATTTTAGTTGTTAATTTTTGATTGCTCCAAATATTGAAATACTGTGCTTTGATAACCAACATCCAGACAACCAAAGTTGTGGCGAGATGCCGTATTATGCAAATAGGAAGATGACGATAAAGGAAATAAGAACGATAGCAGGTTTTAGGACAGGGTCGGTTGCACGGTCGGCAGAATATTGGAGAGGTGAAGAGAAATTATGTAGGAAATGTGAGGAAAAGTTAGAAACGCTGGAACATATCTGGGAGTGTTTTTGGATAGGGATAGGAGGGAGGATTAAACGAAGGAGGATTAGTAGGTGTTCTATCCCTCTGAGGGCTGAAAAAATAAATAATAATAACCAACATCCAGAAGTTGAAACGGAAGAAACACGGACAGGCATTTGAAATTCAAGTGATTTTTCCAATTTACGGTCTGATGATGTTATGGGATTTTAATAGTTTGCGTTTAATAGTAAATAATGAGTATAATTCCGTCTTAGTTTTGTTATTAACCTTTCGCGCCTTTCTTATGTGTACCTTGTATGCTACTCCCCCCTCCCCAAGTTTAGAACTTTTTGTATACATAGCGCGTGCATTATCTATATCGAAAAATGCAGCGTACTGTAAAAGTGTAAAGTTTTGTAAAATGTTTCACCGATAGTATTGGGTACTGAATATTTCCTTTCTCGGCAATTTCGTTCAAGTAAAATGTTGTTTTGTCCTCTTTTCGGTCATGCATTCCAGATAGGAAAATGTTGTCAGCCCACCAAGGTCTTTCTATTTCTGGGATGCAGTTCACGAAGTGCATCCCAGGTTGTTTTTCTGCAAATTATACCGATTCGTTACCCTACAAATTTCAATTCACAATTCTATTTCATACCTTTACCTTCAATTTTAACAGCACTTAACCGATAGCCATCCTCTACCAAGATGCAAGAATCCTTTCCATTGAAATGCATTTTACGTGAAAAAAACTTGCCATCTCTTGAAAATTGCAACTTCAAGTCCATTGAGTCGTAAATCTAAAGAAATGAAAACTATACTGTATGTTTTGCAATCATTTTCCAGAATCCCCCGATGTTGAAAATCAAACTAATTGCTGCTATATTGCAAGTCTTATGAAGTAATATTATGCTTCAACTTCTATAATTAACTAGTGTTAAATCATTAATAGCAGCGACATTTGAATTGTGTGATGCCACGTTGAAATTTGTACATAGGAGTGATATAACCCAATTTTTAAAACGCATCAATTGTTTTCAAAATATAATATCTCAGCAAATTTAACAAAAAAGTCTTCAAAGAAAATAATGTCAATTGTTAAGATGGGACTGCGTACAATCATTTTGTACATGTTATGAAAGCTCTTTCCGCATTTGTGACCAAGTAAATGACAATGAGCGCATATTTTTATTTTACGAAAAGTTTAACTCACTCTGATGTTATTATCAGAACCCACTGCCAACAATTTGCCGTCATTAGAGATGGTTATACAATTTATTTTGTCCAATGCATCAATTTCATTGATTAGAGTTGGAACTGTGCTTCTTTTCCATTCTTCACTGCTTTTCCAGCAGATTTCTTTGCTATTGACACCATTTTTCATTGCATTTATGAAGCTGCTTTCTGTCCAATTATCACAATTTTCCTCCATCCAAAAAGTGTAAAATTCGGGTGCGCTCTTCATCCAATGTTTAGAAATTTGGCGACATTTCAAGTAGCTCTTTAATGTCATCTTTGATACAATGCACAGCATCATCCTTTCGTTCAGGTTGCTCCATTTGTCTGAAAACAATCAATGTGAAAATGAATGAAAATTTAAAATTATATTTCTGGTTCAGGTATGGATGTTGTTTTTATTATTAATAATATAATAACCTCCTGAGGTTGCTTCATTTTCATGACTGTATGAATAAAATATCCACAATAATACTTCAATGTTTTTAGAAACGTTTCAATATTACTTTGGAGGTTACATTATTGTTAATAACGGCACTCTTATAAGTCATTTCCATTCTATGTCTTGTATTGTGGAATTGAACTTACTCATTGGAACGTTTTCTGATTTATTTTGCGAGCGCATCAAATATCTCTTGACGTGCTTTGTGATTTCTTGAATTGGTGCTATCCATTGCATGCTTCCCAATGCAGTAAACAAATTTTGCAAATTACAGTCAGGTCTTCGTTCTTTCCAAAGTCTGAGCGTTTGGTAAGCACATTCGATCCAATTCTCCTTGTGGTTTGCTTTGATTTGCTCTAAGTCTGCGTAAGGTATTCCCAACTCCCTCCCAATTTCTATCCATCTTTTGCTTTTCAAACATCGTGATATTTTAAAAATAATAGCATCATGTAGCTTTTCATTGGAGACGTTTGCAGGCTGGTATACAAATGTAGGACCAAGTCTTGCTTTGCAATGTTGCCCTTTAACCTTGTCAGTGGAAATTATTGAAACTAATACATGTACACATGCTGATGCTGGTTATATCAAACTATAAGTAGTTAAAGTCTACACCGTGTCCCAAAAAAGGGTCACATTTTTTAGTTGTCAATTACTTTGCGAAAATTTTATAGAAATTCATTGCTAGCAATGGGCGTATTCGGCAATCCAGTTTTTGTCTAGTCGACTGAGCATTGGCTAGAAAAGTCGCCTGCAATTCATCCGGGCCTCAGTCAACCTAACGGTTTTTTTGGTCAGCAAATCAGTTGACTGAGGACCGACTTCAATTTGATTGACTTCCGTCTCAGTCGAAATTTTGTCAACTGAAATTATTGACTCAAAGATTTATTAATAAAGTACACACCACTTGATATAATTTTGTATTAAATTAATGAACACGTGGATTGTAATCAGTTAATATACAGGGTGTCTCAAGATAAAATCAAAAGATTATTTGTGGAATCTTACGCTATTCCCACGGTCGCGACATCATTATTACCCTATCTAGAAAGTTGTTATTCGTTTTTTATCTCAAAATTTTTCGATTAAATAAAACCAAGAGAACTAAAGACCAAACACTTGCGCTCCTGACGACATTATTATGGTATGAAAACGAAACTTCAGAACTTCCCCTGCACATTTAAAGGCAGAGTGACTCTCGAAGTCTTTTAGTTTTGACATTATGAAGCTTTTAAGTTGAGGGATTCTTTTGTGTACACCTTTTATATTACATATTTGCATAATTTGTCTGCAATTGTATGCAGTACGTATTTTTTGTCGATGAGTCTGAAGAATTCTCAGTGCCTACATCACTTGAAATGAACGTCATCCACATAGGGACCGTGCGGACCCTAGGTGGCGCCACTGAATTTCGAGTAACAGCGCCACCCGTGGCCGCCCTGACAACTTTTGGGCTGATAGTACCAACTTACTTTTGCAGGGCGAGTTTGTTTCAAAGCTCATACTTCAATTCATCAAAGATAAATACAAATCAAAACTATTGCTTGCAGATGTACATTTTATGATTTATCAAACAACACCAAAGTCATTCAAATCTAATCAGCTAAAATACAAAAAAACAAATTGGAAATTTCAACATGTATAGCTATCAACATTGTAGATATAGGTTATAAATCTGCTATTTTTAAACAAGAAGTTGCAAAATGCATGACTGCAATATGCACTAATGAAGGTATTTCAAAAGAACTAGTAATATTCCCAAGAATTTATATTTACCTACATCTATTGTTACATGGGATATTGAATTTACACGTAAAGCATAAAATAAATCGACAGTTTTCATGTGAATTTCACTTTTCTAGGTAGGTATCAGTAATATTGCTTACTGAGAAAGCAAATATTACGGGGCTTTCACTACTACAATCTCTGGGGCTTTCGTCGCTTTGTGGCTATTTTTTGTTAAAATAGAATGAAATATCGCTCTATAACTCATAGACTTATAAGTATCACGAAATCGTTTTGCATCTGTTAAATACAGGTATATTGGAGGTTAACAGCTGTGTCAAGTTTTTCTCTAGGTGACCTTGATAAGCAGGAAATGTGGAATCTTTCATTGAGCACAAAATGGGGCGGGTTGATGCACGTATTGCGGGGCAAGTTGATGCGTGGTGCATCAACTCGCTCCAGCATGACTATTTGAAAAATAAATGAGGAACTACAAGTGTAAAACCAATAGAGGGAGAATTAATCAAGAAATATGTATTCCCCTGCAATTTATTGCATTTTAAGCCTTGTAACTGAGTGCATCAACTCGCCCCAAGGATGAGGCGAGTTGATGCAGATTTGATGTCTGTATTTTTGTTAGCTTACCTAAAACTTTTAAAATTCAAACACATATATGAAAATGACCTGAAAGTTATGTTCTGTTGAAGGCAATAAATAGCTATATCCTAACCATCGGGTTCCCCAAATCAACTTTCTGATAGAATTTACATTATTTTCCTCAAAATATCAGCAGTTTTGACATTTTGACTTTATCTTGAGACACCTTCTATACGCATATTAAATGTTTTTTATGAATTAAGTTATATACTATAGTAAATAATTTACATAATATGTAAAGAGCCAACTTCCATCTCCAACATATGACCAATCTCCTGATTACAGTATCCAGGGAATGTTATTATCATTTAGTGAACAAAGCTTCATGAAATTTGTTAATATCTGTTACATGATAATTGTGAAATGAATTGCACTAATTAGATCACTATTTGCGATGCTACTTACATTCATTTCGTATGGCACCTCTGACCACTGCAATAAGATGCTTGTTTTTGCTGAACTATCTCTAAACAATGACATTTATCTTCGCAAGTATCTACGTATATACATATGTAGCGCGCTCTTATCTAAAATAAAAGCTCAAATTCACTGATAGTCTGTTTCTTGAAACCAAAACACTTGAGATAAAAGTAAAGATTGTTTCTTTGTTATTTATGTGTAAGTTTAAATAACAATGTAACCACACAGTTCTGTTTATTTGCAGCAGAACTTTCAAAATGTTAACTCCGTGTCAAATTGTTTGAGAAGATGCAATTTACGGTAACAATTTACAAAATGTGATTGTTACATTGCGGATTAAAGATTTATTAAGCAATTGTTAGGGTTGACATTATGCATTTCCGAATATATTGTTCATCAGAATATTTCTATGTCTAGTGCAGCCAAGTCACATTTCATTTATGTAATGATTCTCAATAACTCACATTCTGACAGGGTGTTGCAGAATTACAGGGACAAACTGACGGTATATTCCCTGCGTAAAGAGGAAAAAGATGGCTGCATGTTCGCCCAATACAAAGGTTTTGGTTTCTAAATTAGGCATATCAGTTAGTTTAATCTATAATCAGTTAATGAAGAACGTTATTAACTTAATTAATCTATCATGTATCCGATTAGAATTCTATTTCTATTTGTTTAATAGCAACTTTGGTGCAAAGATGGCAGTAAAATTTAATATATTGATTTATTGAAGACTAAATATTGTTAGCATTTAAAGTGAATTTTTCAATATCAGCTGTATCAACAAAACAGACCTTTCATGATTTCTAATTGCTAACACATTAATCTTATATCAAGTTCATATAGTAATTAGTTGAATTATAATGGTGTGGAAGTGTTGATATGGTGCTGCTTATATAATGTCACAACCATCTGGTGGTGGGATGTAAGGAGGAATATCAGTTGGATAGTCAACTGTGATTGAAATTTCCTGAAAATAAAACAAAAATATGTAATCAAGTAATTGTGTATATTGTTGAACGTTTCTATTATATTCAATTCACATTTTGTGATATGTTCATGTAAATGTTGGCACATTAAGTGGCGTATTTGCAAACTTTCCTTCAACATTCAACTTAGTATTCAGTTGTACAAATTGATAAGTGAAAGTACAGGGTCTTTCAAAATGATGGACTCAATTTAATTAATTTGTATTTTATGAGGCATAACTTGGATATGAACAAACTAAATACCAATGAAAGGATGAAGTCTCAAAGTTTTTTGCCACTCTTCTCGTGTGGTGATAGTTGCATAAACGGCCGCTAGGGTGCTCTGCGCCCAGATGCAGGCATTTAGTGTCATCTTTAGTTGTAAAATGGCGACTATGCAGCAGGAGGTTTTCTGTGTTCTTGAGTTTGCAAGAAGTGAGTCAGCAATTACAGTGCAGCGAGCATTTCGTCAACAATTTGAAATTAAACCACCAACTAGGAAAAGCATAAGGCGGTGGTTTACGCAATTTCAACAAACTGGATGTCTCTGCAAAGGAAAAGCCCGGGCAGACCGCGTTTGTCAGAGTTTGAGTACCGCTTAGATGTTTGCCGTGCAGCCAAGGGGGGGACACATTGAACATTTGTAACCAGTGGTAAAAAAACTTTGAAACTTCCTCTTTTCATTAGTATTTAGTTGGTTCATATCCAAGTTATGCCTCATAAAATTCAAATTAATTAAATTGGGTCCATCATTTTGAAAGACCCTGTATAGTGAACAACTGTATTACACAAAACGCGAATAATGGCTTTGAAATTAAATTTAATACAGAAATTGCCAGCATATTGTGAGAGATACTTTTACCGTGGATACAAGTGCAGCTTCATTTTGACAACTGATATTTCTCTGTGCGCCATATTGGATTGAAGTCATGTGTTGCAGTTTGGCATCGTCTATAGCAGTCCAGTCATAATGTTTGATGACATCGATAATCGATTGATTTTGAAGTGAAGAAGGAGAGATAATTCTAACTTTATCCCTGTATATATATTAAAGAACATCTTCAATTTAGTGAATTGTTTATATTGAATAAATGTTAGACTAATTTATAAAACCTACTCTGCCACTTGATCAACTCCAAAGTAGTGGATCAAGTCTTCATAGTTCGGTCCACCCTTACATTTTCTTAGCTCCGTAATTGGGTAGTAGAAAATAATAATAATACACATTTCGTCTGCTGTACCCAAGCCTCCCTATGTTTTAACACGCAAATTGTGTTTGAGATTTAAATTGCTCACATGGGAAACATTTAACTTACTATAACAGTTTCGTTTCGATCCATTGATGAATATTCACAAGATCCCAACAACATGTCACCCTTTAATTAGCAAGATAGTTCCAGTTTACAAATCAAGACATGAATATACATTAAATATGAATTTTAGTTCACTGAATTTCTTCAATTGAGGATGACCACATACATAGTAGAATATGGTGTTAGTTTGAAAGCAAACCTGTAAATTCTTGAAGCATGTATACTTACTGGCATAATTTTCACAGTCTCAGGCAGATATCTAGTTTCCTGTAATATATAGCATAACCGTAATCAAAATTTGAATAAATCCAAGGCAATTTGAATGTACATTAAACATATATCAGTAGCTGGACTACAACCTGGTAATGAAAATCATAATTTTCTTCAAAATAAATAGGTTTCAATTCCTTTTTATCTCGGAAATGACGTAGCAAAATTTTCCTCCCTGCAAAGCGGTATTTTTAATAGAGAAGTTTACGAAATTGTCAAGTGGTATGACTCTATTACCTGTTAAATGAGCATGTCCTCTAACTGCAAAAACGTTAATTCCTTCTTCTGGAAATGCCTAGAAATGCAATTATAAAATTGCACTGTTAGAATAGGGTATCCTTGCTGTTATTTCAATTTGAGAAAATATAATTGTAATGTAATTGCCCCAAAAAGTCAAGACCGATAATATTGCCATTGTAATTTGACATGTAATTGAAATAATTTTGGAATACACAATATACCAAATATTATTGCATATATACAGTAGAACTTGGTTATAGTGGACTTCAAGGGACCGGCAAAAAACGTGCACTATATCCGAGGTCCATTACATCCGAATAATGTCATAAATATAAAATCATTGTTTCCAAGCATTTTAGTCAACTCTTCACTCATTACTTGAAGCAGTGGTCCAGAAATTTGAGTGTTTGCATATCTTTGCACTTTAAACCATTTAAGAAGAGCTTCATCTACATCTGTTTGGGCTACGCATTTTTTTGAATTGGGTCCGTTTTCATCAAATCCCTTTTGGATGCTTTCTCTCTTTTTCCATATTGAGGAAATTGTTGATTTTTGGATTCCAAGCTTCTTTACAACATCTGCTTGACTCTGTCCACTTTCAATCTCCTTAATAATCTTCACATTTTTCAGTAAAGTAAAAGAGAGTCTAGTCTTTTTTGTACTTATTATTTCAGCAACTGGCCAACAACTGAACTAGCATTGTTTAATTATATAAAGTACAGTATCATTCAAATGCAGCATTGGATTTTGCCCATTGGCTCTTCAAAATCCAAAACATTTCTGAGAAGACATTACTTAGAACATTTTGTAGAAGACAATTATACACCCTATCTCTTTCTGTAGTCAAAAGGGAACACATGCATGGGGCCAGTTTTTCTCCATAATATGGGAAAAGGATACACTTAGGTACATATGTGTACTATAAGTGCTAAATATAGGATGAATGACGTGCAGGTGTGACCCTGAAACTGAGGCATTTTTGAGTTGGACAAATTGATGGTCAAATTCTGATGAAAATTGATTCAGTTATAATGGACAATTGCTGAAGGGACTAAAAATATGGTCAACTATAGCAGAGTTTCCATTATAACAGAGTCCATTACATGGGCTGAATAGGATTTTTGCCAGGACCAGCATTTTGAGTGCACAACATCCGAGTGTCCATTACATCCGAGTCCTCTATAACCAAGTTCTACTGTATTTGAAAATAATATTGGCATATTTAAAAATAGCAATTGAGTGAACGAAATTAAATTCTTACTGAAAAAACAAAATTATTCATATCGAAATCTTTCAAGTTATTGCCATTTTACAACAGACGACATTTTGAAAATATTACAGTAAATATTACAAATATAATTCCAATACTATTGAAGGCACCAAATTGTTACATAAGAAACACCCTTGATTTAATTGCAGTTTTATTCCCTTTATTTTGAAGCAAATATTTCATGACAATTGTAATAACATCGAAATTCTTAGATTATATTATATGGCCATATTATCGCAATTGTATTTTGTATTCTCTGATTAAAATTTGACACTTTATTGGAATTATATTGGTAAATAATTCCAATAAAACCCACCACATTTTATAGCAATATATTATTGTACAATTGTTTTGAAATTTTATTACAATACTTTTTTGGCACGGATATGTTGTTTCAGAAATGAACCATATTCAAACAGGGTATAAACACGTTTTAAATTGTAAAAATACACGTATTACGTATATCTTTGGGTTATTCGCAGCATTGAAGTTGCTATCTAATAATAATTGACAGTTTTCTACAAAGTCAATATAAAGTACATTGCGTCACCCAAAAAAACGACCATATTTGTAATTGTTAATAACGTGACCAAAACTTTACACGGAATTCCCCAAATTTGGCAACAATATATACTTGAATATATTTGACATATCTTAGTACAAAATTTCAGCTCATTTCTATATTACTATGGCCATATCATAAGGGGGAGGGTAAAAAGCGATTATATCAAAAAGGCATCATGAAATATACTACAGGGTGTCTCACTCGGGGCTGACCCTTTAAATATTCGTTTAACTCGGGAACGTGTAAACGTAAAAGCACAGTGGAGGAACCTGAATATTTACCTTTATTTAACGGAAAACAAGTCCGCATTACAAAAGGTGTTGGAAATGTCCTCCCCTAACGCCTGCACGTGATGCAACGTGACGCTCCATATTCGTGAAGTTTTTCCGGTACGGCATGCTTGCTTACCTCACTCTACTGGGTTGAAGTTTTGGAATTTGGAATTAGACAGCTGTCTGCGCCACGCTGGTGCTTTGCGGTCGCCATTTTGCGCCCTCTATCGTACAGCACCTCTTTATTACACTCAACCAATTCTCTAAAACATCAGGAATCTTTTGAGCCCTAGTACATGATGCTACATGCACGTGTTGCAGTTGCAGAGCAATTCGTATTTTTAAAGGGTCAGCCCCGAGTGAGACACCCTATAGAAATTGTTCATGTATACAATACGTTTGATGTGCATTCTGATGGACAATATGTGGACATTTTGAAGCCCGGTTGCTGAGGTGGTATTACTGATGTATAGTCAAAGTTAACGTTTATTTCGATTATGCCAGTCTGATCAGTGACATTTTTCATGAGGTATACACGCACTTTTGAACTGTCCGCAATTCCTGAAATTGAAGTATGTATAAAATAAGTGCTGTGGTAAGTGTATTTGCAGATAATCTGATTGACCTTGTTTCTTCCCTAAATTGGTGTAGTGTATTTGATACGTGAAGTACGATGCACCACCATATTGCTCTCCCAATGGTTTCCCAACTCCTTTCGGGTAGAATTGCGTCAGCTAAAGTTTGCAGAAAGGCAACTTACATCACCTTTGTATGAAGTATGATCTGTACTGTGTGAAGGCAATGTATGTACCTGTCTTCCTGGACTCCATGAAAACACTTGATTTTCGCAATATGTCCCTCCTTGATTTTCTCCACATTCGTATCCGTCTTTTTGCCGTTCATATTTATCTTCGTTATGCTTTGAATTTCCCTCGCATTCCAATAGAGCCATATGGTGGACAATGTTTTCATTTCCAGGAGTTATTAGAAAATCACACTGAATTGTTTATATTATATAAACAATATGTCCACATTTCACAAACTATTATATCGGTACAATTTATACCCCGATGTAGTAATGAGGTTCTGTAACTGGTGGAAGTTTTACACCTATACACCACATAGATGTTTCTTCAGTTGAAAGCGTTACCTAAAAAGATTTGTGAGAATGTGAGAACTATCTTACTTTTGATTTTTTCCTAGTATATGCACTGTGACCCAAAAATAACGACCATATTCAGCCAAATTTGGTGAATTAAAAATATGGCGGTTGTTTTTTGGGGGGACACAGTGTAGATAGCAGAACAATCGTATATTTTTCTCCATAAATACATTGGGTATCTGTATTTCCCATAATGTGGCATCATCCGGGATCTCAATTTCGGTTTGCGGTGGGCTCAGCAATAAAATACTTTTCGCTCCACGGCGATCTGGTCCGTGATTTTCAAGACCCGTTATGCTCTGTGGATCTTCAGGGTGCCAAGCAAATATAATTCTCATTGTGCTGTCCTATCATTCATTAACATGAATAATTAAAGTAGTAAGTCACGGCAGATGTTAATTGAAAGTTGCGAACATACGGTAACGACAGAGTCGTTTTGCTTGTCGCACGTGTTCAGTTTTCTCGCGAAACGCAGTACAGTATGAGTCTCATTTTCATATGCATTTATCAGATTGTAATTCTGCTCAGTGTCAATGAGGGGCTCGGAAAACCCGATTGCGTGCCTATCCTGTTAAGACGTTTCTTTCTGGTTTGAGTTTTCAAAGTAAGACTTGTTATATAAGGACTTACATGGAAATAAGCTTGCCCATTGGGTAGGACCCATCCAATGGCTATATCAGACCCGGTCATGCCTCCATTTGGTGAAAAACCAAATCCCACATAGCCCTTTGTAGCAACTTGAACTTCAAATGTGATGCTTTCGCCATCAACTGACCAAAAGATGTGATACGTGCCATTCTTATCTGCAACCGCGTGGTTTTCCAACTTCTGGGCTATTATTACCCAGTTCGAATGCAGAAACAATATCGATGTGATGATGTAATTTATGTTCATTTCTTTGACTTAATGAAATCTCAGATTCTATTTCTGTTCAATATCAGCTCGGTAAAATGCACACTTTTTACGAGAAACTTGCATCGAGTACTCGTAAACAACTTATGTAAGCAAAGTCAGAGAAAGCATCAATGTATTTTTGGTGACATTTGTGGGCAGTGCCTGTTGCAATAATATAACTTAATTGGAACTTTTAAAATATGACATCCCTATGTGCCAACATTTTAATCACCTTTACGATATGGTAGAATGATCTTGTCTACATTGATATACCGAGCTTTAAAGCCAAATCATTGCTATGAATGCATGCAACAGCCTTGACCGGTGTAAGATTGAACACTTTGCCATTTTGTTGTCGTAAATTTCCCATAATGATGCAATTTTGAAAGACATCCTCATCAATAATGACCCTGTAAGTCCGAAGAAACTTGCGATAATTAAAGCTTTTGACGTATAAACAGTGACAAATGAAAGTTACTAGGATATCAAAACTCTGTTTTAAATCTGGAAGCCCTCAATTTTTGGGATACAATAAGAGGTAAAATATAATATATACATTGCACTATTTAGTTTATATTTGATAAATATGATAAAACGTAATTTTTCCCTAATAAATCACAACCCATGTAATGCATCTTTCATTAGATATATGATCGAGCTGTCATGTGATTGTTCCCACGCAAAAATATGGCATAGATCATGTATGAATTTCTGAGTAACTGGGTTTAATTGTGTTCAGCAGACAATTTAATTTATTTATGTGACTATTTATTTTCTTGACACTTTTTACAATTTGAAATTTGAATGCTATTCTACTTAAAAATATCATCCCCCTTTATGCCAGAGACATAAATGTGCAATTTAAAAAAAAAACATGACCTATGTCAGCTTTCAATAAAAGAAACTACAAATTTGATCGCATATATCATAATTTTATTGTGTACTTCATGCAACAAACAAAAATACATTTGCAGTTTTTACTAATTTGAACTTAGCTACGATAAAGTTTCACAAATAACGTGTCATTTCAGTGAAATTTTGGTATAATCTTCCAAATCTTTTAAATTTGGCGGCTAAGTTTCATGGTGTCAAAGAGTATGGAACCATTAACTCCGTCGTCATGAAGTCCGGCGTCATTGCGTCCGGCGGCAATGTTTCCCCGCGTGATTTGCGCCGTGGTCGATGAAATAGCGGCAATCAGTCCGGCGTTATTTCGCCTTTATTTTTTTAATTTGTCCTACTTTCTTTCTATTTTATTAGTTTTGGAAACGAAAAGTAATGTAATTAAAGTTGCCATATTTGTTTTGTTACAAAATTCATCACTTACAGCAACCTGGCGGTAGAGATGAGAAGTTTGTCGACCACCTAGCGGCAAAGATGAGAATTACCGCGCCACCTGGCGGTTGACACGCTAAACTTGAATTCTTCCCGTATTGTAATAACCGATTTGCTGGCAATGTGGCTGCCAATATGATATGGTAATTTGTTTCCGAGTCGTTTTTCGTGTGTTTTATCTATAGTTATTTTTTTGACTGCATGCCTGGAGTTTGCACAAAAAAGAAAACAGATCTTTGAATTGATGGTAAGATATTGGAAATTTGAATTTGACGAAAGTCGAGTTCCTTTGCACTTGTATTTCGCGTTTCATAATTTAGGTCATCCATATATCTGTGTATAATAATGGCACACCCCAATTGCGAATTGTTCCTTGTGTCTGTCACATCATTAACTTCTCTTCCTACAAGAGGCACTGGCAATATTATTATATTCTTCCCCAAAATATCTAAAATATGGCGAATAAATCTAAAGGTTATTGACAATTTCTGTTTTTATTTATCAGTGGAGATAAGCTTATTTTGGCTTCTCTGTTTGATAAAATCGCACAAAAACGTCCTACATGTTAACTTCCATTACTCTATAAACATGTACACAATTACTTAAAGTGTGTTTTACTGTTTTTTGATAATAATTGGAATTTTTTAAGGTATTTTTTTACCATATTAATTCTGTATAATCTGTTTTTTGTATTACCAGTGAGTAATTTCATTGTAAAAATGTAAAATAAATGATATTTTATGCAATGTGATGTGATATTTACAGTTGTTTGATGAAAGGATGTTGGGAATTTGGTTTTGTAACTAAAAAACAGGAAACTACGCAAGTGTGTTTGTACTCCGCGTGCAAATTTCACCGCGAGGTTACGAGTCACGTGAACCCCCTTAATAAGTAATTTGGATTATCGAATGGAACTTAATTCGATTACTGACTGAGTAACATCTTTAATTCGCAATTGGGTTTGGTACGCGTGAAGTGCCACGCATCCCAAATTATATTTTCAAGTAGATTGTGTTTGCGTTCGTGTTGTCGCTACGTACATGGCTTATTTTCTGCTGACTCCTGAATATAAAATCTGCTTGAATTTGCTGGATCTTCTTGCGCTTGCAGAGGCTACAAGATGTCTTCGCTGTTCACGAAACTACGGAAACCCAAGAAGAATAAGCCGGCCGTGTTCCACGATGGCCCTTCGCAGATTGGGGCACCTTACGACATCAAGCACGCGATCCACGTGGGGTTCGACAAAGAAACCGGACAGTTCGAAGGACTTCCTGATTCCTGGACCAAACTGCTGCAGACTTCCCAAATAAGGTTTCGCGTTTACCTTATGTTCCCCCTTCCCCCACCAACATATTCGGGGCTTTATTGGTTTTTTTTTAACATTTTTCAACAGTGAATTGGAGAAGAGTAAGAATCCGAAAGCAGTGATCAACGCGCTTCAGTTCTACGCGTCCTCCATCAAGAAGAAAGATACGGAATTCAAGCCGCTAGCCACTAAGGAGTCGATCAAGCGGGAATGTCAAGAAAACAGCCGGCTGGACTTGCTAAGCGCCGCTTCCATCAATCCCGAAAACGGAGACGCGTCCGGAGAAGGTGAAATTCAAATTTCAGCACTTTATTTCGATTCGCGCCACACTAAATTAATCCAATTTATATATTCGGCCGTTTTCAGCTTCAACTGACCGGCTACAAGTGCGAGAAGGTGAAGAACATTATGTTTTTAATTATCATATTACTCAATACGACACTACAATAAGACCAAAGAATGAAGACACGGAGGCGCGTCCAAATATCAACCTATCGCATTGAACCTTGATGGATTAATACTGTCTGGTGTTTTTGGGCTACACGACCTAAGTTAAAATGGCGGCTGCGTGTCGCGGATCGTTATTCCCCGGCCCACCTGGACCAAATACGAACCAAATACAGCGCGTTATCCAGTTTTTATTGAACACAAATCCCGAATTTTGCGCTTCATACTCGCACGTGCGTATATTCGAAAAATATGATATAGTGGCAATCACACTACAAATCCAGGCAAAAGCAATCCATTTCGACATCTTACTGTTGCTATTCCTGATGGGGGCAGAGATTAAGAAAATAAGTCACACTTTCGTGTCTTCATTCCTTGGTCCTATTGTACCGTGCGTCCCCCAAAATAAAAGCTCACATTTATATTTATCAATAACTTTGCGTGTTGATTGATCGATTCAGCTGAAATTTTGCACTGAGATGTCAAATACACTTCGGTATGTATGTTGTTGCCAAATTTGGGGAATTTCTATAAAGTTTTCGCAAAGTTATTGATAAATATAAAAATATAGGCTTATTTTTCGGCACATAGTATATCCGTGTGTACGTTATTTCAGTTTACGCGGAGTCGGACAGCGACAACTCGCGCGTCAGCAGCAGCACGGAGTTGGAAGGCGACATGGCAGTGGCGGACTGTGTAAGATAAGCGCACATGCTACCTTTTTAAAAGTTTAATTGGCTTTTAGTTTTGCCTTTAATTCTTCGATGGAAATCGGCTTGTCGATATTGAAAGGCATTTTTCTTTTTCCGGTTTTGAAATGGAAAGGACGCGAGCGGAAAGAAAGACGCGGAAGATGAAGAGGAAGATTACACGTCTTTTATCAGGAAAGACACGAGCGGCAAGAAGAAAATGTCGGAGGATGACGCCATGGAGGAAATAAGTACGCAGAGGATTTGGCTATTTTTTTCCAACAAATGCCAGTGTTATTAACCCTTTGCAGTAGCAGTAGCAGTGGCAGTAGTAGTAGTAGTAGTGCCGCCTGGTGTTCGTTTTAAGAATGCGGCCTTTTATTTGCTTTTTAAATTGCGGAGGTTTTATGTATAATTAAATTGTGAATTGTTTAATATTGGATAAATGTATGGTAAATTAATTATAATGTGAAATTTTGAATTCACGATGAAATAATTAAAAGGAATATATTAAAAACTAGCCTAATTAAATAATTAACTGAATTTCAACAGGAAATTAAGCGAGATAATGTTTTCATTTAGTGGCAATTAAATAACTGAATGTATGAATTTTTTAAATTAACAACACAACTTTCAATTTGGTATTAATTCATGTAACATTTTTTATAACCGGAAATTAATTCCATTCATTAAACTTCACATATCATTTTGTATTACATTTCTAAAATTAAATCCGTGTAAGCTGCTTGTAATTATTTTCTTTGCACCATTTGCTAATTTTGTTTTGTTCGGTTTGTTTTCTTTTCTTTTCATTTTTGCCCGCGCACGATACAGAAAAAATAGTGAACGAGAAAGATCCTCGCGTAGTTTACGAAAAGTTGAACGAGATCGGTTCGGGGTAAGTGTGGAACTTCTTGTTAAAATTTACGAGCGGAACCGGAACCAACCGATTGAATTCGTTGTCGAATAAACCTTGTTTTGTTTTGTTTATTTTTTACCGCAGAGCCTCGGGAACGGTCTGCATCGCGAAGGATCTGGAGCAGGATCGGAAAGTGGCCATCAAGACGATCGACTTGGCGAAGCAACCGAAGAAGGAGTTGATCTTCACAGAGCTCCTGGTCATGCGGGAGAACCGACACCCGAATCTGGTCAACTTCCTGGACGCGCACATCCTCGAAAACAAATTATGGGTCGTGATGGACTTCCTCGAAGGCACGCGTTCGTATTTGGGCATCTTGCGTCGGGCAAACGTGGCGCGTCTCAGATTGGTTTTTTGGTTTTTTGAACGCGCGGCACGGAACAGGCGGAGCGCTGACCGACGTGGTGACCGAGACGATAATGCGCGAGAGTCAGATCGCGGCCGTCTGCCGCGAGGTCCTCAACGGTATCGCGTTCCTCCACTCCAAGGGCATCATCCACCGCGACATCAAAAGCGACAACGTGCTGCTCGGAATGGACGGCTCGGTTAAAGTCACCGACTTCGGCTTCTGCGCCAAACTCACTTCGCCCAATAGCCAGCGCAGCACTTTGGTCGGCACGCCGTATTGGATGGGACCGGAGGTAGTTAAAGGCTTAAAAACGCGGTTGCAAAAGCCCATTGCTCTTGACAGTCCCGGAAATTTTTCGGAAATAGTTTTGAACACGAGAACTAAAACTGATGTTTCGCTTTGCGCTCGAGGTCGTGCAACGCAAGCATTACGGCCCCAAGGTGGACATCTGGAGTTTGGGCATAATGGCGATCGAGATGGTGCACGGCGAGCCGCCGTACCTGAACGAGACCCCGATAAGGGCCCTTTACCTTATCGCTTCCCACGGCAAACCGGAAATCAAAGATTGGGACAAACTTTCGGCCGAGTTCCAGGATTTCATGAACAGATGCTTGGAGGTCGAAGCGGACAGAAGGGCCTCGGCCGCCGAGCTTCTGGGTCACGAGTTCCTTTCCAAAAGCGAATCCCTTAAGTCTATCATTCCTCTTATAAAAGCCGCCAAGAAGATACTCAAGAAAGATTACTGATCCACGTAACGCGTCGCGCGGCAATCGAGTCGAAAGAGAGAAAGAAAAAAAACATTTCCTTTTCGCAATTGGACCATACGATTTAATGAATTTTTTTTACGTGTCTTAACACGCAAAGGGCACGCGGAGAATCTGAGAACTTTGTAAATTACCAGATCGAGGCCTTTTGCCGTTATTCTTAATAAACGAGTTGCAATTTGCTCCGTGTTCATCGAAATTTCACTTTTGCATTTTCCCAATCTAATATTGCACATATATTAAATTAATAAGCAATTATATTTTGAAACTTTCAAAACATGACGCACCCGCACGAAAGAAGTAACACGTCCTTTACAGTAAACACGATAATGGGTGTGGTTTGCATTGTTCCGCCCACTGGTACAATTATAGATCATGACAATACTTCCAGTGATGTTTATGCTGCATTTCCAGTTGGTTTTTCCCACATTTAAACATCGAGAAATGAGTTTCACGCGGTTATTCATATCGTGCGTTGGATTTTATTTTTGCGTTGTGCGCTGCGATGAAAGTAAGTTTCTCATATTTCCTTAGGACATCTTCCAAATTCCTAAATCATGCAAGAAACATTATTTATAAGTAATATTTGCGCATCGTCGAAAATCGGGACTTCAAAAAACAGATTAGCCTTGGAAGTTTTTCCATTATTAATAATTCACTACTGAAGTTAATTATTAGTTGGCAGGTGTTTCCTGGAACTGTTATTATTATTCAGCAGCTTGTCAAGGTTATTGTTTGAAATGAAGCTAACGAAGGATGTAATTTTACGTTCCCTTTGTCATCCATGCGCATGACAAAGTTGCATTATTCAATGTGAAAATTTTAAAAACCCAAGCCTATAATTTAAAAGCTACTTTGTAAATAGTTCATGAAAATGGCACAGTTGAGTAAATGATAACCACTTCATTATAATTTGTAAACTGGGCATAAAAGGGTTAGTATAAAATTCGGAAATTGTAATGCGACTTAAACTGGGAAATACCACATTTGAAACTTAATATAAAATTGAGAAATATAATTGGTGTAAAATTGAGGTATAATTAATATAAAGTTTGGGAATTATAATCAAGTTAATATTGGGAAATATTAATTTAGCATTTTTTCCAGTTTACAGTATTTGTTTTTTTATAAATGAATTACTGTTTTCCTATTTGTTGAAAATTCCTAGATTTCATAATTTTTTGGTATTTCAGTTAATCTCATCTGGAAAAATTGATAGTGTTAATTTATAAATATAAACTTTGCAATTAATTCTATGAGAAATAAATCTATGTGGGGCCGAAACAATTGAAATGGGAATGCATGCAACAGAAAATTGACTTATAGTTCATTCAAAATAAGTTGAGAAAAGAGGCGTGGCCATATTCGAAGCTTATTGGATAGCGAAAGCCACATGATATGTGGGCGTGAGTAGCACCATAGATTGCGATATCCTGATTGGCAGCAGAAACCACAAGACAATCCTTTTTTCAATGTAGCCAATTGCGAGCTCCGTGTATGCCACGCCTTTTTTCTCAACTTCTTTTGAACCGATTATAGTATTTAATTTTCTTTTTATGAACTTGGAAGAATTCCTTTATAATAATTAAACTAAATTTAAGCCAGGAGTCATTCCTAAATGAATGTCCACAGAAAGCAAACGGTTTTGAATGAAAGATATAATAAAATAATGCATTTATAGAGTGGAGCATAAGTGAGTAATCACGCGCTGTAAAAATGCCAATGCTATTTCAGGTTACTTCTGGCAGATTACAGATATTCACTGGGATTCAGACTATTCGAGGGATGGAGACGCATCACATATGTGCACTGAACAGAGTAGAAAAGTTAATGTGGGTCCTGTGAAAGATAATGGTTATTTTGGAAACTACAGTTGCGATTCACCGTTCCCTCTCGTTGTGTCGGCTATCGAAGCGATGGCCAGTTTCCATTCAAATCCAGATTTCATCCTTTGGACTGGGTATAAGCACAAATAAACCTCTTATTAATTTAGTATTAACTTTGGGAACTCTTAATTATTGGAATTTTCCAATTTCGAAATTAATAGTTGACGCGTCTACAAGAAAATTCCAAAAGACTTGTTCCTGGTTATTATTTTTATAATCTCCTCCTTGCATTGTCTTCATCTTTTCTTTATTATCTGCTAAGATTGTTTGGATTTACCTTTTCATATTTTTTTTAATCTAAGTTTAGAATATTTAATGCGGTTTACTTGGCGAATTGCGGACAGAAACGTATTTCAAAAGTTTGAATTTCTTAGTATAATACTTTCACTATCTTTTTTCCGAAGTATTTCTTTGTTTTATTTTTATAAGAATTAAATGTGCATGGAAATTATATTTTTAATTACAGGAAAATTGCATTTTGCAAAATCACACGTCTCACCATAAAATATAGGGTTAATAATAATTAATGGGGATATGAACTGGAATTTTGGTGTTGCACAAAAAAAGGAAATCGACTATAATTATTTAATTGAATGCCAAGTGAAGGGAATTACTTTTAATTAACAGTGTAATTAAATTGAGAAATGCAACATGGGTGATTGACTCGAGTCACTTGTGTGAATTTTTCCGTTTGCATCAATGTGCTAAAATTCTTGAATTAATCCACTAATTTTGTGTTTTTATTTGAATACATTTATTGAAATCATGATTTTTTTGTATTATAATTTCGGTACGTGGAAATTAATAATTTTGCAGTGATATGTTGCCGCATCGGTTGGATATTGCAGAAAGTGAAATATTCTCACTTTTAAAGAATGTCACAGATTTACTTATCACCCATTTCCCCAATGTGACAATAATCCCTGTATTTGGCAACCATGACACACTTCCAAAAGTATATTTCGTTTGTATATCATTTTGCTTTTCTGAATTTTGTTCCAATTTCCAAAGTTATACCCCACATGTTTGGGCAAATCTTTAATAGGATCAGCTTCCCGATGATGACCCTACATTTTACCCAAACTACTTATCAAAAGCAGGCTGGGATTCCCTAATTCCTTTAGAAGAAACTCCAACATTCATATTAGGTAATAAGTAATTAAATTAGCAAATATCAGGTGATAATTTGAAAATAAACGATTTCAATTGCGGAATAGGTGGATATTACTCGGTACGTGTCAAACCGGGACTTCACATATTGGCTATAAATACTATTATTTATAAACTAACTAATGAAGAAGTATCAGAAGATGAGGAAGATCCAGCTGGACAATTCCAATGGATGAAGTCGAAATTACAGGCCGCGAGAGCCGACCGAGAAAAGGTCGATCGCGCGCTTTTTGTTTAAAAACAAAAACCATTTTAACTTACATACATGTGTATTCAAATTATTATTGTGGTAACAACAGGTGATAATAACAGCCCATTGCCCACCTGGATACAATTTCACATTCACATCGACCACTTTCAAGCGCAAATTCAACGACCGATACGTAAATCTGATGTTGGAATATTCCGATGTTATAGTTGCTCATATCTACGGCCACTTGCACAGAGATGTATTCCAATTATTTGTCAATGACAATTGTAAGTTTGAAACTCTAATTCCTTATTTTTACTAATTCATTAATAATTAGCCCTTGGATTATACTATGGATGGGACTCGCGCAATTGGGGGCTATAGGGGGTGTAAAATTAGAATTGATCAAGGTGGAAATGTGAGATGATAGATAGATGCAATAAGACGATAAAATCAAATGTTGATTTGAAGCGGTTTAACAACTGGATATCGATTAGACGACAACCTGTCGCTTGAATGGCTTAAATGGATCTGACTGACTGTGTGTGATTCTTGGATGTTGAGGTATTTCGACATTGGGTGGCTGATTTAAATGTACTTTTAAGTGGGATTTATCCTTTGTTAGTCGGTTGTAAATATTTTTGACCTGATGATGGCTCCGTGAATGGAGTCGAAACTAGTCGCCTCTTCAAATAATCACGTGTGGTGTTTTTTATCTGTGAGAAAAGGATTTTATCGTTTTATTGCGGGTGTAAAATTGTCAAAATATGGAACACTAATAGTAAAATTCACCCATGGTTGATAGTATGGGATGCCCATTTTTGGCGAGGCAAAAATAACACGCTTCATAAATGCATGAATCGGCAGGAAAAGTAGTGCATGCAACCGAACTCGCACTGAACCCCTTTTGTCCTCCGGTTCGAGCGGGGCCAATGAGAACGCAGGAGAAAAGTATAAAAAGGGGAGAGACAACAAAGAAGAGTGAGAAGAAAGAGTCAAGATCGAGCGCACGCCTTTCCGAGCTTATGTTTAATGGAGACGCCGCCGTTTCAACAAACAATTAATCAGTTTGCGTTCACATCGTTGATGTTCTCTTTACATATTCAAACTTGTAATGGCTGTAAACCCCAGCTCAGTTGTTTATTAAACGAGTTTAACCAAAGTCACCGGACAACAATCAGTCTCATCGCGTCGAACAGATCACATGCCAACATTATGTTGGTCCGATTATAATGCAATGCATTTTCTTTGAAAAAATGTAGTACCATAGCAGCGTAAAGGTAAAATGGTCAGTTGTATCCCTCCATAGGGTCCCATACTATCAACCAATGGGTGAATTTTACTATAGGCTTTGACGATTACATAAATTAAATCTCATAATTGTCATGCTCATCTGACTAGACCCATGGTGGTGATAAAAAGGGTGTGTACATGTGAATAACATGACAATCTAAGGGTTAATTAATCGAAAGGATCTAATTTTTATATTGCAGTTGAGGTTCTTGGGTTTTCATTGGTTGCCCCATCCGTAACACCATGGGGCCCGGATAAGAGAATGAACGCTAACAACCCGGCGGTCAGACTGTACAAATACGATACGAGCAGCTACCTAATAACTGATTATCACCAGTACATGTTAAACTTATCGTTGGCTAATGACAACTACAGGAAGTCCCCTGACAAAGCGGATCAGTGGGTGCTTCTGTACCGTTTCACAGCCGAATACGATGCGAATAACCTCAGCGTACCGTCAATGCTCAGGCACTTTGACAATCTGCGTACGGATGTGGCAAGCATGGACAAGTTTGTTCGACATTTCTTTGTCGATTACGATCCATTGCCCTGCGATGCAAAATGCAAACTTCTTTTCGTATGCAATTTCGGCTTTCTGAAAGGCAATTTATTGGAGAAATGCATCAAAGATAACGGCACCACCCAGCTCACGTTGGGCACGTCCGGAGCGGCTTCGTTCACCGTCAAGTTGTTTCCAACTTTAGATACGATCAACCATTCCTTGGTTATCACAGTCATGTTATCCGTCTGGGCTTTAAACATGTTCAAATGAGTACTTAACAGTAAAAGTGCAACGTAGTTACTTGTGAACTGACAAGGTTTTCTAAGGTATACCTTAAAAATTGCGCTTGAATAATATAACTATCGCAAAGCAGAAATAAAACTATGAAAATTGTTACTTAAGATATATTAAACCTGAGATCAGGAATTCCTGAAGTAAGGATTGTGTGTGGGAAAAAGACCTTCGTGGGTGGTTTTTGTTCACTAGTGAGACCTGGGGGTCATAAACACCCATAAAACACTTGCTTGTCGTGGCAGTCGTGACAGGCCATGCAGAACAATATTCCACATAGCCAACGGTACGTGTTTAATTACCTCCTCGAAACAGAAGTTATAAAAGGGAAAGAAGAGAAATGGGATGTTCTCTTTTAGGTGGTGTTAAGTCGGTTGTGCCAGAAGGATCTTCTCTCGTTTAAAATAGAAAGACACCTTACATTTTGACTTTGTCAGTTCACCGTTTAATTAGATGCGATAAACGGCAATATCTGCATGTACAATAACAATAAAACCAGTGTGAGTTTCACTATTTCTTTAGAATACTAGTGATAACTGTTAATATCACCGTGTTTTATACATATAGTGACATTCATTATACACCTGGATTTCAAAATATGATTCATTTAAAAAGGAGAAGCTTTGCACGCGTGACCACATCTGGCATAGTGCCTTTTGACAAAGTGGTAAATGTGCCAAGAATTGTATTAATATATCACAAAAGGTTTACTCCCATTTAAGAAAAGAGAATGAACATGAGAGGACTGTTAACGTTGTGTCTGTTAAATATCTGTATCGTGGGTTGCTTCTGCGTCACCATGCGCGAGAGTAAGTTATGGTTTATTTCCTTCAAAAACAATGCGTCTTCGGAAAATTCAATTGTTTAAATGAGTTCATAAAGTGGTGTGTCTTCTGATTAAATATTGGTCAAGGGTATGAGATCTTTGGCACTCGTACAATCGCGTGCTGACTCATATGTACATTTCACCATATCGTACCTCTTATAGGCTATTTCTGGCAGATAACCGATATGCACTGGGACTCTGGATATTCTAGGACCGGTGAAGTATCTAATATGTGCCTTGAGACGGGAAGGAATGGTTCTGTTGGTTCCGCTAGGGCCGACAATGGTTATTACGGCAACTACAGTTGCGATGCACCGTTCAGTCTCGTCTCATCGGCCATATACGCGATGTCTTACTTGCAACAGGACCCAGATTTCATCCTCTGGACAGGGTATCTACTGTATTCCTTAATTTACACACCCAAATATGAAAAGCCCCTACAGGCCTTTCAGCATAAGTTTGGAAAGATGGCAGATCAACGTACTTCAATTAACGCCTCAATCTTAGGGAAGTTTTAAAATAAAACGTAATATTTTGCATAACAAAAGCTAATTGTTCCAATTCCTGAACATATCCAATGTTATCGAATCTTTGTAACAAATGTGTTCAATCCCGATTCCTCCCAACCGTCATTCGACGATCGTCAACTCCCGAGGAGAGGGGCCACGTAGTAGTGATGTAAAATCATACCACTTAAATTGGAACGTTCGAACCCACGGTTTCATCCAATCAGGATGCAGAGGCATAGGGCTGGAACAAAACCAGTGGAAGTAAGAACAGATCTACTCAGGTTATCGTCGAGTGTGATTGCTGTGGCAGCCAGCACCATTGAAGGGACCCCGATGGCGAAATAGGTCTCACCCCAGAGTTGAAGACCAAACTCAGTAGTTTAGGGCCCCGGGGGCTTTGAACCACCCAGCGAGGTTAGGTTTGTCACATCTTCAGTGGGAAAATTAGCTTGGGAGCGGCCGCCATTTTGCTTACCTACCTAGAACCGCCCACTTTATCACACGACAAATTTCAACCAATCATGCTTTCGTTAGGCCATACCTATTTCCAAACTTATATTTAAAATGCCTGTAGTGTAATTGTATCGATTGTCGTAAAAATGCTCACTTTGAATCTCGATCTTGATTATATGCCTAATTCCATCTATAGACCTTACAATAAGTTATTTAGAAGATTAACAAATGATATTTTGATAATTTTTCATTGTGTAGCACTTGCTTTATATATAGTGTGCCTTTCCACTGCAAACTTGAATGCAAAATCAGAATCTCGCGCAGACGATACAATTACGCGTTTGATCCCCGGTTTGAAATCCCAAAATATTAGAACAACAATCCATCTGTTTGCTCTTTTACATTCCTAACTACATAATAATCACCATTAAGAAGCTAATTAATTACTTTAAAAGCTAATTTAGTTGAATCCAACCATACGATCCTAGTTCTTTGTCTGTTTAGTCTTTCTGTCTTAGCAGACGGAAGGTTCGTAATTTCTTTTAGATATTTTGTTTTTGATTAATACTTTGGCTAATGTCATGCTTAACTGGGAGGGAATTTGCGGATTTCAGTGACATGTTGCCTCACCGTTACAAAGACGTAACGCAGAACGACTCGCTCGCGGAGTTGAGGAATATCACCGAGCTTCTCGTCTCCCTCTTCCCTAACGCTACAATAGTGCCTGTTTTTGGCAATAATGATATCCAATACAGAGTAGGTTTTCTGCCAGTTGCATTATTATATCATTCCAAGGTTCAGTTTGAAATTATAACAAAATTTTGGACGCGATAGGACCAAATGCCTGAAAATGACGCCACGTTCTATAGTGACTACCTATCGCTTGCATCTTGGGATTTGGTCATTCCCCCAGAAGCAAATACCACATTTAACATGGGTATTGTGAAAATATTACGTTTTGTAATGAAACTTAGATGGATTTATATATTCTTGTAACGAGCCGTTAACGAACGAATCGCTCGTTTCGTTAGGCGGTTACTATTCAGTGCGCGTCAAAGAAGGACTTGAAATCTTGGCACTGAATACTATTCTCTATAAACTGACTAATAAAATGGTGTCAGAGGATGAGGATGATCCGGCTGGGCAATTCCAATGGATGAGGTCCAAATTACAAAGCGCTAGGGATGAAGGACGCAAGGTTAACGCTGCTTTCGATTGCTTATTTTATCACCCGAAAGTACTTAACGATATTCTGATTCATATTTGTCGTTCACACAGGTGATAATAACTGCTCATTGCCCACCAGGGTACAATATGACTCTTACTGACACTATCTTCAAAGCCAAGTTCAACGATCGTTACATTGATCTGATACTGAACTACTCGGACGTGATCATCGCGCATGTTTACGGTCACGTACACAGAGATCTTTTCCAGTTGTATGTCAACGAAGAGAGTAAGCATTCGTTAGCATTGTTTAACTAACTGCAATAGGTGATATGAGAGGACAAATTGAGAAGCGATGCAATTCAAGATTAGCCACCATATTCCTTTTTTTTCGAAATAATGACCGAGTTCCCTGTTATTTTTATCTGTTAAAAATTTCAGCTTTTTGTTTTCCAGGCGTTCATTAGAAAACTTTTCGACATTTGTATTGTGTTCAAACAATCCAAGATGGCCGCCGTTTTCTTTTTGATGCGGTAAATTCTCCTTTATACGTTCTTTACACATGCTAGCATCATTTTCTGGTGTTTTATAACATAATTGAAAGGTTTTCATGTCAAAGAGAAATAGAAATGAGACATTTTTATGGATTTAAGACCTGCATGAAATCCAAGATGGCCGCCGTTTTCTGTTTTGTAGTTTTTTTTATTGTTTTTAGTGATTCCTAGTGCATACATGTATATCGTGTATTTATTATGTGTTTTCCTCTGTGTTTTACAGAAGAGGTCCTTGGTTACTCTTTAGTGGCCCCCTCCGTAAGCCCTTTGGGAAGCAATTCTGCGGATCTTAATTCGTTTGACCACGGACTTAACCCAGCGATCCGCAAATACAAATACGATCTGAGCCAGTCGATGATAACGGATTACTACCAGTACATGTTAAATCTGTCCGTTGCCAACGAAGACTACAGGCATGGTGGCCAGAAAGCCGACCAATGGTCACTTCTTTACCAGTTTACATCGGAATACTCCGTTCCCGATTTAAGCCTCGAATCGATGCTGCACCACTTTAACGATATCAGAACCGATAACAACACTTTGGAAAAGTTTAATCGCCATTTTGTGGTCGATTACCACCCATTTTCCTACAGTGAATCACTTAGATTGGTCTATATTTGCAATTTGGGCTTCACAAAGGAGAATTTAATGAATGAATGCGTCCAAGATGGCGGCCACACAGCCATAAGCCTAGTCCCGGTAAAAGCTGAAAAACCCACTTCGGTTGGGTCTCAAATGGATAAGAATATGTTTTGTTATTGTATTTCGGTGCTTCTGGTCGCTTTTTACAATATGTGGTCAATTTTATAATTAATTATCAAGAATTAAATGAGGGAAGTGATGTTAAAATGGGGTTTAGTGTAGGCGTTGTTCGCTATAGATGGCAGCACTTTCGCAGTAGCGTTGCTAAAACTTCGGATTTAGGCCTTTAAAAAAACGTGAAGACTGACATTTATACAATCGGTTTAGCGGTGGAAGCAATGACAGTGTTCGTTCTATGCCGGATTGCGTTTTCTTCACCGAATAGAAGTAGATTTTGGTCTGCAAAACGGTTTTTAACGCGAAATTATGCAACTGCCACCAAATCTCCATTATGGGACTATTACAAAGCGGCCAAACAGGCCTTTGAATGTACGTAAAAATACGATATTATTCATTAATTAAAGTTGAAGGCAAAATACGGCCTTGTAAGCCGGACGTCCGAACTGTAGTTCATCGATCTTTCGACCGGAAATTTAACAATCGCATCATTTTACAATTGTTAGAGCAGTTTTTGGTAATTGATTGTAATGTGATGATTTGTGCAAGAAAGATGCACGAGAAATAACCCCGTGCAATGTTCTGGTAGAGATAAGCTGGGGGATGTTGTGCAGCAATACCTCGCGCGCAAGAAAGGTCACAAGGGAATCCGAGGAAGCCGCATGGTCCATTAAAAATATATTTATGATGGTACATGATGAAAATATGTGGTTTTTACCATTTTTAAAGTTTTACAATGGATAATCATGCGAAATTTGTTGAAATTACGGAGAAATATTATTTAATTGATTTATTCCCAAGTTATATATCTGAAAAAGTTGTGAATTTTTGAAATTTAAATGTTATACCTACTATAATTAGATTACCTTAATATAATAAAGAAATTAGTTGCAAAAGTTTAATCAATAAATTGATCTATTTATTTTAGCAGAATTTAAGAGAAAAAATTGTTTAAATAAATATAAAATCCAATTAAATAGAAATTAAAATTATTTTTTTTGAAAAAGTCGAAGAAATATTCTAATCACAAGCAAAACAATTACATTGTCTGAATTATCAATATTGCTGTGCTAGTTTCGATTCAATAAAATATTAATTCATGTTTCTTTTACAACAAGAAATTTCAGAAATAAGTTGTAAAAATGTAATTTTTATTCAATTAAATAGTTATAAATGCAATTATATTTTGTAAATATAGTTTATGAAATGAAAATAGTACTACAGGCCTCCCTCGATAATCCGGCCCTTCGATTATCCGGTAATCCAGCGTTTTTTGGCTCCTCCTAAATTTTTTTAGAGGTAAATAAAGATTTCAATCTTCAAAATATCTGTACATTCAAGCTGATAGAATTTATTCCATTCACTCTGTTCCTATTATTTATGCTCAATTTTTAAATAGTGGTTTCTGCAGAATTCTTGCAATGAATGAAAATAATCTGTAGAAAATCGAAAATTTTTCGTACTAAATCTGAAATTCTGAAAAAATATCAGCAAACTATTAATATGTTTTCTGCAGGAAATCTGCAGGACAGTTGCATCTGAGAATATGCTGCTACATTTTCTGCAGACAAATATTGATTTCTGCAGATAACCTACAAAAGTATCGGAATTTCTGTAGATTTTCTGCAGAAATGAATGTTTTTCTGTAGACTTTCTGCAGAAATGAATGTTTTTCTGTAGATTTTCTGCAGAAATGAATGTTTTTCTGTAGAGTTTCTGCAGAAATGAATGTTTTTCTGTAGATTTTCTGCAGAAATGAATGTTTTTCTGTATAAAATCTGTGGTATTGTTACAAAACAAGTAAATTTGTTCTGAATTTGTACTGCTTTAGCTTGTTTACCTTCAACCTTCAATACAAAACTGTATTGTGTACAATAAAACGTAGTTTCTGCTGTTAAAAGTTAATTTCCAGTAATCCAGCGGTATTATTAACTGATACTTATTTGTCCATGCACAGCTGGAATTCTTCCCCCAGATGTGAATCCATCTCGAGTTTTTGCCTGCGCTGGTCTGGACCTTTCCAAATTTGAAGTTTACGGCTTCGATTACGATTACACGTTGGCTTGTTACAAGGATTCGCTGCATTACCTCATCTACCAATTGGGCCGTGAAGTTTTGACCACCAAGTTCAAGGCAAATATTCGCCATATTTTTATTCACATTAATTCATTTCGAATAACTCCTAATCAAAATTACAATTTCTAGTATCCGACAGCCGTGGGCCAATTGGATTACAAACCCGGTTTTGCGGTTCGGGGATTGCATTATGACATCCAAAAGGTGGTGTTTCGTATATCATTCAAACGAAATGACATTCTAGCTTTCAGTCGTTTATTAATCGAATTTTGTCAAATATTTTTTATTCATAAATTGTACGTATTTCAGGGTCTGCTTATGAAAATTGACTCGTATCGCGAGATCCAATTGGGAACGGTTTACAGGCGAGAAAGATTTGAATTTTGCAGATTCTTACAATTTAATAAAGATGTCGTTTTTTGGCTAATGTATAGTTTAAAGTTGAAATTAATATGGAGTGGAATATTAGGGGTCATAAGGCCGTGAGCGACAAAGATGTGCGCAAGCTTTACGGGGAGTTGCATATTCCCATCGAGTACATGGAAGGTCACATGGGAGATGGAAAAGTAAATTTCTAGAATGGGTTCATGTTATAATTTGTATCGAATATATTTAAACTGTATTTCAATGAATATTGCGGTTTAAAGTTTTAAATATGAATCGTACCTTAGGGCGCAAAAATGCAGCAGCTTAACGATCTGTTTTCACTTCCCGAAATAGGTCTTCTTACAAATGTAACCGAAGTAAGTTACAAAGTTTAAAAAAAATCAGTTTGAGTTATAAAATAAACATTAATTGTTGTTATTTTATTTATTTTTGAGTAGTATTTTGAAAACAACCATGTCGCGTATCATCCGGAAAATCTGTTTTGGGATGTGAGGGTAAGTGCGATTAATATCACACTTAAAGGTGACCTGACAAGGTTTTGTAACATGCTCTGAAAATGACAGTGTGGAAAAAAAAACACCACAAAATAAGGAAACTGCTTTTTGGATTTTTTTAATAAAATTATTATTATTTTACTGCTACGGATGGCACCCATACATGTAGAAATTTGACGCTTAACAGGTGTATCTTCCTGTCTACACCTGCTAACTGTCACTCCACTGTAGCAGATTCAACTGCGCACAGTTTGAAATTGCCCGGGCCTTTTACTGGTACGGATGGCACCCATACATGTAGAAATGGGACACTTAGTAGGTGTGTCTGCCTATCTACACCTGCTAACTGTCACAGATTCAACTGCTCACAGTTTGAAAATGGCTACGCAGAAAAATCTGAAAATTTGCAGGAAGTTTCCACATTATGTGGAATATATTTCCTTCAAATTTCATAAATATTAAAAATGTCGAAAATTGCCATGTCAGGTCACCTTTAAACACGTTGTTGGTAACGGTAATGTTATTATTGATTAATAACGGTTGTAATTTCTGAATCTCAGACAGCCATACAAAGTATTCATCCAGTTATGCACAAAATAGTTGAAAGTAATCCAGGTTTGCGTGTTTTTCTTGTAAAAATTTCATTTCCTATTTTGGTTGTTGTTTAAATATATTAATGAAGATTGATTTTAAAAGGGGAATATTTGCTACATTCTCCCGATCTGTCCAACTTCCTCGAAAGGCTAATCAAAGCAAACAAGAAGTTGTTTTTAATCACCAACAGTCCGTTTTCATTTGTGTAAGTTGTAGCAACTTGTGTTTACGATTAAATTGTTGAAATCAATCATTTATTTAATTTGGCAGAAATAAAGGCATGAATTTCTTGATCGGAGAGAACTGGAAGGAATTATTCCACGTCATCGTCGTCCAAGCGAGAAAACCAAAGTTCTTCAGCGAAAACTCTCGGTGATTAATTCCTCATTAAACTTAATTAATAACCATAAATATTTGACTTTAATAAACAATTTTGCTTAAAGACCTTTCCGAGTTTACGATCCCAAATCTCACACGCATACCTGGGAAAAGGTGTCCAACCTGGTCAAGGGTCAAGTTTATTTGGAGGTACATGTGCACTTTTAAGTACCACAATTAAAAGAAAATGGCAATTTTCTGAAATAGATTTGCAATTTATTTAGGGAACATTGCAACAATTACAAGCAATGACCGGCTGGTTTGGCGAAAAGGTCCTTTACTTCGGCGATCACGTGTACAGCGATCTCGCGGACCTTACGCTGCATTACGGCTGGGGAACCGGTGCTATAATTTCGGAATTGAGTGTACGTAATGTTCATTTTCCAACTAGTTGGACGAAAAAACAAAGATTTATCATTGGGAATTTATGATGTTGCAAATTTTGCAGCGGGAAATTGAGATTTTGAATTCTCGGGAGTTCAAACGCGCAATCCAGTGGCTCGAAAGGCTGCAGACTCTCATCGAAGAGATGCAGGTTTGCCTCATTTAGTTTGTTTTTTTGAATAGAATTTCGTTTATTTAATGTAATTTCAATTTTTTGGAAAATAGTTTCATTTTTTGGAATGTAGTTTCATTTTTAAAATGTAGTTTAATTTTATAATATATTTTCATTTTATTGGGATATTATTTCAGTTTTTTGGAAAGTAGTTTCATTTATTGAAATGTAATATCAATTTTTTGGAATGCAGTTTCATTTTTTGGAAAGTAGTTTCACTTTTTGGAATGCATTTTTAATTTTTTTAGAATGGAATTTCGTTTTTTACAATAGAATTTCTGGTTTTCTTAATATTTTAACTACGTTTGAAGGATCACGAAGACGCCGAGTCAGTAGCGATACTGAAAGAGTGGGAATTGGAACGGAACCAACTTAGGTAGGACCTTAATCTGTATTTCTTTACAAATCTAATGAAGATTTCACAATAATCAAAGCCCCAATAGACAGACCAGGGTATCAAAATTTGCCCATTTTACTCCCAATTCCGCCACGCTCTGCTTTAAAATTACGAGTCTCGTCTTCGGTTGTGGATTCCCTTCCTTCCCAGGCTTCGAATATAAGAAGTCTTTATTGAATATATTACGCTAGGTTATTGACGAAAGAGCTTTTCAATGCGCAATTCGGAAGCTTGTTCCGCACGTACAACAACCCCACGTACTTTTCGCACCGGTTGTTTCGCTTCGCGGACATATACACCTCATCAGGTAGTTATTTGTTGGCCAGATATTCTTATTGGAATTCTATCTATGAAATTCTGAATTACGTGTTTCGCATCCTTTACTTTTAGTGACGAATTTGCTGAATTTCTCGTTGAATCACACATTCCATCCGAGAAGAGGAGCTTTGCCGCACGAGTACCGCGATTGGTTCTGTTGAGATTGACGGGTTGTGAAAAGCAATGATTTGCTCGCAAAATCAGGTGCTAAATTGCATTTAATCATACGCAAGCTTGCGCTCAATACGGCTGTGAATCACTTTCGCGAGGGTTGTTTTTGTTACGTTTATTTCCTCTTGCCCCTTTATACAATTTGGACATTTTTTGTCTATCAGTATTGAACAGTATTCTCATTGCTTTATGACTATTGTGAATCGAGAGCTTCCTTTGTGTGAATAACTACAAGAAAACTGTTGTTACTGTTGTTTAAAAATGTGGGAAATGAAATATATAGATTCGTGAATTCTCAATTAACAAGGGGATCATCCTTTCTGATTCCAAGATTTGTCTCGAAGATGTGTGGTTAGGAATGAATTTTAAACATTCGAATGACATTCAGTATGATTCAAAAGTTTAGGCAAAATGCATTCTTACACTTAGCCTTTCAAATATGGAGATTTGT
>WWPM01024163.1:0-19381 GCA_023279145.1 Glomeris maerens | reverse complement strand
AAAAAAACGCATTTTGCAGTCAAAAGAAATAGTGCACATGTTGTGTATTGTGTCATACGAATCAAGTCAAAGAAAATATGATTCAGCTGCACAACAAACAAAGAATTATCAAGAAATAACGAAGGAACCCAAAGTTATGCATGAAATTGCAAAATTGATCTGGTCACAAAAATAAGAGTGGAACAATGTTCAGTTGCAAATCAGCAAAATTGGTTAAATACGCATGCAAAATTCAGTGCATTCAAATGTTGGGAATGTTGTCATCACTTTTCATGACAATGGAGCGTAGTAAACACTGTTCTGAGGAAGAGAAGCGTATTATTCTTCAATTGCGAAGCCAAGTGCAAAAGTTATGCTTTCATTTGCCAGGCCCTAAAAAGATCACCCTGTGTGGTATCAAATGTTATCACAGATCGAAATCAACATGTTTTACAACAAGAAACTAGAGGTTGCACATGATAAACCAGCCAAAGGCAGGGCAACATCATAGTCCGTGAGCCACCGAAGAGCCCGTTTGCTACTGTATCTCCAATTAAACATGACCTCAACCTTAATATCAGTGCAAAAACTGTTAAAAGACGTCTACAAGACCATGATTTGCATGGCAGACTTGCCAAAAAAGTGTCATTTCTGAGTAAAAAGCATATTGCTGCAAGGAGGAGGTTTGCAAAAAAACATCCTGTGCGTCCAAATTAGAAAAACGTTATTTTCAGTGATGAAGCAAAAGTTAACATTTTCGAAAATGATGGTAGCCGGTATGTACGATGACCAATAAATGAACAACTGAATCTTAAATACACTCTTAGGACAGTTAAGCATGGTGGTGGCAACATCAAGCTTCGGGGATGTTTCTCATACCACAGAGTTGGTCCATTATTTTGGGTAAAATAATTTCTGACCAACGATATTTACGTGAATATTTTGAATGATAATATGCTACCATTTTCTGAAGAGAATATGCCACTATGATGGATCTTCCAACACGATAATGGCCCTAAGCGTACTGCTAAGGTGGTGACAAAATGGTTTGCTCATAAAAAATTACGAAAATGCAATGACCATCCCAATCACCAGTCCTAAATCCTATAGAGCATTTGTGGAAAGACCTAAAGCACCAATTGGCAGGAAAAAGTAACACTTCAAAAAACATTCATTGTGGAAAAATGTCCAAGATGCATGGCACTCCGTTCTTGTGCGCGTCTGCCTGAAATTAGTGGACTCCATGCTCAAAAGATGTGCAGCTGTGTTCAAAGTGCTAGGCAGAGCCACCAAATATTGATATCTTAGTGTAGTTACACAACATTTGCAAATATTGCTGATTTGCAACTGAACATTGTTCCACTCTTATTTTTGTGACCAGCTCAATTTTGCCATTTCATGCATAACTTTGGTTTCCTTCGTTTTTTCTTGATAATTCTTTTTTTGTTGGGCAAGTGAATCATATTTTCATTGAATTGATTCGTATGACACAATACACAACATGTGCACTATTTCTTTTGACTACGAAATGCGTTTTTTTAGACCACTCTTATTTTTCTGACCACAACTGTATCTTATTACATAAATAGGTACTTTTTACATATACAGGGTGTATAGATGCTCCTGGTGGGACGGAAAAACCTTCCTAATTTCATTGCCTTTCGCGAGGATTTGATCACAGAATGATGTTGCCCAAGCATTGGCTTCATCTGGAATGGCAGCGACTTGGTTAGAAGGTGGACAAACTGCACATTCTCCCTTGAAATTGCCACTGATCATGCAAATCAACGAGACACCAGTCTGCAATATCGAATGTACGATGGCCCACAAGAGGTCACTGGAGGTGGTCCACAGAACATTTCAAGATCTTAGAGATATTCAAAACATTTTTGGAGGAGCCGTAATTCTGTTGTCTGGTGATTTCAATCAAAATCTTCCAGCTATTCCACGATCAACTCTATCTGATGAACTCACCACATGTTTCAAATCATCACATTTGTGGAGGCATGTCAAGACAAACCGCTTGACGACTATCATGAGTGTCTTTCCAACAACATGAAAATGCATTTGTGTTTTCGAACTAATTGTTGGACCATAGCAACGGGAAAACCCCAGTTGACATTTCATCTGGATTCATCACATTTCCCAATGATTTCTGTTTTTTGACCGAATCAAAGGAGAAGCTCATTCAGCGTGTTTTCCCAAACATAGCACATAACTTCAAAAACCATAATTAGCTCAGCGAGCGAGCCATATTGGCTGCCAAAAACAAAGATGTCAATGATCTGAATGCGTCCATTCAAAATTTCATCACGGGACAGTTGCTTTCTTTCAAATCAATTGACACAATTTTAAACCAAGATGATGCAGTCAACAATCCCACCGAATTCTTGAATTCCTTGTAATTGCCTGGATTACCACCTCACAATTTGCAATTGAAAGTTGGGGCGGTCATCATCGTGTTGCGTAATATCAATCAACCTCGACTATGATATGGAACGAGGCTGGTTGCCACAAAGCTCATGAACAACGTCATCCAGGCAATGATCATCAAGGGGAAGTAAAGGGAGAGAATTTTGTTATTTCACGCATCCCCGTGATTCCAACGGACTTATAGTGCCGAACATGAGTATTGGCAATCGTGTCGCGCTTGCACATTGCATGTTTGCTCAGTACAGCTGAAACCTACACATGCACAGAAAGTGCCATCCAATGCGCAATTACAAGAGCTACATATCGATATGTGTCATCGATATATGTTGGCAGCAAGTAGGCGGCAAAAAAAAAATATGTCCAATTCCACTACCACACTGGACGAGCGACGCGCCGCTTTTGAATTTTTGGTGATTTGGCCAACATGATTGACATCAAATGGCCGATCTGACGAACATGCCCCTGTCAACAGTTGACAAAAATTGTAAGAAGATTCGTGACCTTGGGACAACGGCAGGTCAGAACGCGTGCGGACGGCCAGCAAAACTTGGTTATGCAAGCATCAAGTGTATTCAGCGAATCGCTAATAGTTTGGGATATGCATCTACTGCAGCCATTGCAAATGAAGCCATCAAGAAACGTGGCGCTCATTTGGATCACCACCCTTTAAAAACTAGTGTCTTGAGTTCAGTGTCAATTCCAAAATTGATTTCATTAAAATTGGTTGTGTAGTTTGGATGGTGCATTTGGTTGGGTGATTGCCAAAACTTATGTCCGCTGCTATACCATTCGATTTCAAACGGTTGCAATTCCCCGTGCATCTGGCTTTCGCGATGACCATCAACAAATCGCAAGGCCAGTCGTTGGAAGTTTGCGGGATTAACTTGGAGTTTCTGTGCTTCGCGCATGAACAACTGTATGTCGTGTGTCGGGAAACCTTCATCTTTGTTCATTTACCCGCCGCAAAACAAAACGAAAAATGCTGTTCACCAGAATGCTTTGCAATGAATAGTCACAAATGCGTACGACAAATTGAGGGAAGGCAAAAGGGGTGTTGACCAACTACACCACAACCACAGCAACGCGTGGCCGGGTACGGCTTGTGTCATAAAAATCCAAATGTCATGTTTATCCAAGAGAAGATGAAGAGGATACAAAACTGGCCAAGCTCTACCGAGTATTTGGACCAAATTAGCAAATGATCGCAGATTCACTTCAGAAGACGCAACAGAGCGTCATCGACTTGTGGCATCGAACCTGCGAGGAATATAGTTCTGTATCGTGCGCAATAGTTGAGTACTATATGTATATGTTGAAAATAATTCACTGTGTCGATTTCAAAAGCGTGTTTGGCTTTTATCACTTGGAGCATGGCCCTTGGACCAGGAAAGAAGATGCAGTTTTTGAACAACAAACGAGATAGCAGTATGACGGGGGGAAAATAGTGAATTGCAAGCAAGGACTTCACTTTGTAAAAGTTGCCAAATGTTAGGCCGGTCGCCTAGGGATTGCTCAGACAGATGGTAATATACGTAACTATTTGCTGTTCCAAGTAAATATGAGGTGAATTACATTAATAATTTCAGTAAGATGGCCTCGTATGTTTATACAGGCGTTGATACTGCATGCGTGCATATTTTTAATTTGCCCAAGACATTCATTAATATTTTGATAAAAATAGCAACAATAGCATTCCTTAAAGCTGCTTATCCTTCCTCGAAGCAATACTTGAAGCTGAGCATTCAGACAATGATTTGACTGAGTTTTATAATGCCTAGCTACTGAAACTTGCCCATGCTCGATTTCATGAATTTTGGAATGGCAACAGTAAGCTCAAGGCTTCCGAAATGGCTAAAGGAGGAGTCATTACGAGACCATATGTATACTTTTGCTACACTGACCAACAAGAGGGCAGAGTCAAGACAGAAAAGTAACATGTCATCACAGAAAGATAGCATTTTTGAGAGAAATAAGAAGTCATCTAGGAGATTAAACTTCACTGCCTCTTCACAACCTTCACAGGTAAGATACATCTCAAAAACATATTCTTCGCGAAATTGTAATATTCATTTGCAACGGAAAAAAATATAATTGTGTAGCCAATTTCAGACTTATAGCATCACAGTTTCCTATTAGGTTTCACAAGTACTGGATAGTCTCTCCGCTGAAGAGGAAAAAGCTACTAGTCGCGTAGCTACAGACAAGGCCCTAGAGATCAAAGAAATTACGGCAAAATCCAGATTTTATTTACAATTAGCAAAGGGTAGAAGTGTTACAATTTGTCATTATTTTAAATAAAGATCAGTGTCACGATACCCAACATTTACCCTATGTACAATATTGTTGCTAATTAAAATTGATTTCCATGCTGTGAGATAATTCAGTGAAGACAACTTGTTTTGCGAAGATGACCAAGAGCACATTGGAACATGGTTGTTCCCATCGGTGATCATGTGACAAACCTACCTACACTAGGTGGTTAAAAGCCCCCTGCGTCCTCAGTCCGGCTCGCAAAACCGTTGATCCTTGCTACAAACCCTCTCCGGAACATCTCCACATTCCGAAATCTCGGCTTCGATACAGTTTACAACTAAAATAAAAGCTGGGTCTTAAGCTCTCTGTTGAGACCTATTTCGCCTTCAGAGACCTTTCAGTGTAGCTGGTTGCCCCAGCGATCACACTCAACGATGAGCTGCGTAGATCTGATGATATCGTTCTATTTTTCCCCTAGCCTTGTTCCATTCTCATACCACTGCATCATGAATGGAACAAGCCCGGGGAATCCAACGTTCGAATGTAAGTGGCGTGATCTTACATCTCCCAGTGTTATGCAAATTTAAGTTGTAATAAATTTATTGCCGCTTCTCCTCTGCTCCGTTTCACTTAAAAGTTGTTGTATTGTACTAATTTGAATGTCCTCTTCAACATACTATCTTGAACTTGTGATCCAGCTATTAAATTTAAAAAGTTAGGTTTTGGATAACTTTGAAGGAGTTTGCAAAAATCAAATATTTCAGCACCACTGGGTAGAGCACCACTGACTTGCTGTCATTGCATATTCAGATCTGTGATATACGCGATAACGTAAAAGTTTTCGGGGGACAAAGGACTTTTGTCTCTCCCTGTACAGACATTAATGAAAAAAACTTGAACAGCAATTTTGGAGGTCAACTTTAAGTACTACACATTTTGTATCATTAAAAAACTAAAAAGGGAGCATATTGAAAAAAGAATGACAGTAAAGTTGGCCGTGAGGACTGAGCTACCTGACTGTGTTGGGAAAACTCAGGTTCAAATCATGTCCACGCTTGGCGATACAAAAAGAATTAATAGATGCAATTAATATGGTTAAAAACATCTGATGAGGAGCTGAAAATGAGCCGAAACACGTGTAATGTCTTTATATAACGTGCACAGTATAGTACAGTGGTTGAACCGAGTTTGGGTGAAAAGGAATCCTTCTGATTTTACTTTACTGTTAAACACCTAATTGTCACTTGCCCTTGTGGCATTATTTGATTATACAACCCATTTTAGGCAGTGAATAATACAGTAAAATAACAGCTAGGATAGCTTTATCGAATATCATGGGAAATAAGAAGTCTTTTATGGATGCGTCTTCTAGTGCAGATGTGAGTTCTGGTGATGAAGAAATAATTTACAAAAGTCACATCAAGTGACCCATAATACAATATTAGATTAAGTTGGCATGAGAAGCTTTGCAAGGAAAATGACTGACTACATGAGCTAGACGATAAACTGCAATTTGTATTGGTGAACAAAATATTTTTAAACTAAAAATGTTGATTAGCATTTAGTTAACAGGCATATTATTATTAGATATGAAAAGAGAAAGTGATACAATGAAGATCATCCCAAATGTGGAGTACCATCAAATTTATTTGCTCAGCCAAAGTAAAATTTGAACTATTCTTGGACCAGAGTCAACTGAAAATGTGACCACTCGAATTACACCTGAGCTTAACGCAGCTTTGCCAGCCACTCGAATTTCTGCACATAAACCTGCAATGGTCCCCTGGAGCTACAAAAGCATGGACCTTTTCAGATACTTTAGGAGCTGTATTTTTTGCGAGGCTTTAATTTTCGCGAATTTCGCGAGTTGTTTGAATCGCGAAAGTATAGGCCACGTGAATATTTTTCCCCAAAGTAAAAAATGGTTCTACTATATTTCTACAATTTTGCTACGCTGTGCAACGATGCAAGAGTACACTGTAACACGTGCATACAGTATGGCTGTTATATCTGTGGCCGGCACCCCTAGTTTGTGATTGGTCAATTTACGCCCCGATTGACCAATCAGAAACGAGGCGCAAGAAATCGCGAATTCAAAGGCTCGCGAACTTGCTTACATGTCTGTTTTCGCGAAATTAAATGCTCGCGAAATCAAAGGCCTCTACAGTATGCAGAAAATAGCTCAAGTATAGATAGAATTTGTCAACGATGGTTTGGTTTGTGGAGATGATATGCAAAACAAATCAGTAAGCAATGACCCCGAACTTTCTTTGGAAGATTGAAGGCATGCCGAGTAGTGTGGTAACTTGCTGGCTGAAGTTGATGCCAAGTTGCAACCAATTTGGTTACATTGTTGTTCATTTGCAAAAATTGTTCTAATAAATTTCCTAGCATGTTTTCAGTTAGTGTGGTAAATTTGCATATCGTTCCAACATCGATAATTTTATCAATGTGCTGTGTAGATTACGATTTCGTATATGAAACGTTGAGTGTCTAGGTTTCAATTTATAAAGGTTACTAACAGCAAACTTTACGTTGTATAGATCTAACTGCTATGTATGCATTGTATGCATTTCCCCAGAGATTATCGTTTAAGGTTGAAGTTGTATAATATAATGGTAAGCTCAATCCTGTTATATGGAGTAGAGGTTTGGGGCTGGGTTCAGTGGAAGGGATTAGATGTGATTAGAGCCAAGTATATAAAGTGGGTTTCAGGCTTGAGTTGGAATACCCCAAATTACTTTATTTTCTCAGAAACAGGTGAACAACAAGGTTGGCTAAAATCTATCTCGTGGCAGCAAAATCTTAGTCCTTGTCGGGCGGATCAACTGCTATACTTCACCCGCCCTATACGCGTACAAGTGGGAGTACCTTTTATTTCTCAAGGACGGACCATTGTGTACGCTATAGGTGTATCGCCCGGGAATCACTCACACACCCCCATTCCCTGTTGGTCAGAATATACCTCCGCAAGGGTTACGTTTTACGGTCTCGTGTGTCCGAGAGGATAATTCCAGTACCATATTCCTACTTGAGTGGTAGTGATAAAAACCTCCGCAAGGGCTACGTTTTACGGTCCCGAGAGTCCGAGAGGTTCGAACACAGCACCACTGAAGGCCTGTGGTGGTTTCTAAGGAAAGGTGTCGAAAGCCGACGTCAGAATCTCAGACGTCGGCCATCTTTCATAGCTCAAGCGACTATTAGCATTGGGGTGGTGTAAAACTATCCAATCTAAGGTTGCGAACCAGTGTACAAGTGTTATAAGTGGTGAATACTTAGCATCGTACGAGCGGAATAATTGTGGAAATAAACTCAGTGTTGTGTTACGTACGTTGGAGTGGTTTCACGCGTTATTGCCGCGTATTGTAACTCGGAGCGTTACACTACTGTTAAGCAATTCTGGAATACAACATTAATATCGGTACTGCGCTCTACATTTTAGTAAACTTTCATAGAAAACTACCCTGTCACCTTTATATTAGTTTGTATAATTATCGTTTTCTGTTACATAAGCTGTAAATCGCAATTTACAACCACATTTGTCAACTGAGGTGTTGTGCGTATCAGGACAAGTTGACTGTTCACATACCAAGAACACTTTTCGAGATGGCGCCAAAGAAAAAGCAGTTACCAAGACCACAGAAAAGGCAGTTACAAAGATGGACGCTTTTGGCCAAGAATAAAAGGGTGTCAGCGGAAAGCCCCCGTACTGCATCCCACACTACGGAAACCTCAGCACCCCCAACGGCACATCCAGCGCCTCGCCGTCCAGGCTGTCCACGAAAGCGCATCGCGGCAGATGTTGCAGTGATTCCCGCTGTTCGGACACACAGTGACAATAGCACAGCAAAATCACCAGCGGCTGTAGGTGACATAAACCCCTCTTCTCCAGTGTTAAACTCCGGGCATCATAAGTTTATTGCATGTGTACTCCGCGCCTTGGTGTCCTCGACGGGCAACTCTGGGCACCCATCACCTTTGCTGGCGGACATTGGCCGCAGCTGGAGGCAGAACCATGAGGTGTGCCTGCTACGACAACACCTCTTGCACACCAACACGAAGACCAAACGAAGTACGATGTTTTCGATGTAACGAAGTGGGCCACATCGGAAAATTTTGTCCAGCATTTGGCGACAACGTTTCGGGGAATGGAGGCGAAAGACACGATAAAAGAAACGGACATCAACAGCGATACGAGGATAAAAATAGGCAACTTTCTTTAATGACGGTGAAGCGATGCGAAATAAAAAAGGAATGTTGGCAAGCTGTGTTCAACGAACAAAAGATTGGAAACATGGCCAGTGTGGTCGCAGTTTGGATCGTGGATAGCGGCGCGACAGACCACATGTCCAACGATCGTCGTGTGTTCACGTCCTACACGAGCGAATCATGCACCGTAGAGACAGCTGGCGGAGGGACGATGGAATGTCCTGGTTTCGGTACCATCGAAATGACGATGACTCCTGAGTGCGGAGGACCAAGAATACGACTAGAGAACGTATTACACGTGCCTGAACTCGGAGGCAACTTGATCTCAGTCCGAAAAATTACGGGACGCAACTACGAAGTTCGGATGACAAAGAAAACCATCGAAATCAAGACCCCCGAGGGAATAAATTTGGCAGAAGGACCAATTTGGGGCAAGTTCTATTATATAATAGGAACTTGGGACAAGATTCTTGACTCACCAGTCGCATCCAAAGCGACAGCGCAGACGTGGCACAAAAGGTTGGCACATCTAAATTACGACGACGTTCAACAAATGACGAATGAAGGGACTACGTGTCAAAACGAATCCAAGTGCGATACCTGTGCCTTAAGTAAGATCAAGGTGGAAAAATATCCTAAAACTGGATACACGCGAGCTACTGGAATCTTGGAAACGGTGCATGCGGACGTTATGGGACCCTTTCAACCGACGAGTCGCCAGGGTGCGAGATTTGTGTTAACGCTAATCGACGATTTCTCCAGGATGGGAGTTACTTATTTGCTCGAACGAAAAAATGACGTCAATGCAAAATTTTGTGACTATAAAAAATTCGTAGAAAAACAGATGAACACTAAGATCAAATGCTTACGCACAGATCGAGGAGGGGAGTTCGTTAATCAAGAGATGGGCGAAATATTACGAGAAGCAGGAATAGCTCGACAATTAACTGTGCCAGATTGTCCGCAACAAAACGGAGTAGCCGAGCGAAGAAACCGAACGTTAGCGGAGGCTACAAGATGCTTAATGGTCGATAGCAAATTACCACCACAACACTGGAGAGACGCTATACTATGCGCAACTCACATCCGAAATCGATGCCCAACGAAAGCCTGGTACAGGCTGGCAAGTGGAAACAATCATAGAAATACAGGAAATATAGGAATTTGAAAGCAAGATTATAGGAATTTATAGGAACCATTTTTAATGTCATTTCAAAACCCAGGAAGTAATGTATTGATGGGTGCCATTTTAATTCCACTGCAAATTTCATTGAAATATCAACTATGGATTACAACTCCAAACATCTCTGTTCTTGGCACATCTTGCTCTTTGTGAGCAGAGTGCATTAAAAAGTCCGTGCCGATGGTTGCAATTTTTTGCGACAATTAGGACTCCGGGCGGAATCATTTGGAGAGATACAGTCGAGGTTGGTTAATGTGACCTCCTGGCAATAAGGCTTGCCACATTTCCTGGAGTGTCATATTATGCGGACCTGTACACAATATAAGTTTAAAATTCTGGGAAATGCAGTGTCTTGGTAACTGGACTGTCATGCTATCCTATGATCACATTAGCCGGACTTGACCGTATGGGGCCATCCATTTAATACGTACGCACAGGGGAGGGGTGACAGGAAATGTGGCGCATGAGTATTGGGGGGACGGGGGATTTCTTCCAAGTGTACGTACACCGTGAAGTCAGGGCTCGCAATTGAAAACCTGAAAACTTGGGTTAAACCCACATTTTGTTAAGAAATTTAGCTACTTTGTATGTACTAAATTTGAATACCAGTGTAAAGTAAAAACAATTTGTTATAAGTTAAATATAGTGAAATAAAAATTTTGATAAATCGTAGTTATAGTCAATGTGTACGTATGGAGGGGGTTGGGTTGAGTGTGACGCCTGCGTAACGAAGGGGGAGGGAGGGGGTGTAAAATTGGCTAAAAATGAGTGTGTATTTAATGGACGACCCCTATTTGGAAAAGGTAGCGCAATTTCTTACACCTGCAAATGAGCCATTCTAGGAAATGTGTTCCTTCTCCAAACAATTACACCGCTCCAAATGATCCTGCCCGGAGTCTTTGCCGCCATGCTGACAGAATGGACAGTACGAATGGACGCATTCTACAACTCAGTGTGGGATTGGAAAACAAAATGGCAATTAAAGGTGCGCTTTTATGAAAGGTTCTTAATTTTATATATTTTTGATGCCAAGTTGTTGTTTTCAATTTGGAATTATATGTATGTTATTGTTTTACTGTTTGTGAGGATGAGTAATTGTGCAAAGTTTGAAATGAATTGGCACCGGGCAAGGTAGCTAAATTTATTTTGCTAGATTCATCCACCAGAATCAGAAATGAAACTAAGAAAAAGTGTGTAAAAATATCAAGGCTTCAGTATTCAAAAATTATGTTTTGTAGAATATAGGATAATATAGGAATTTTAAAGAAATATAGGAAAATAAATCCAGATTTCTAAAATCAGGAATATAAAGGAATTATAGGGGAACTTGCCAGCCTGATTGTATCAGCAGGTAGTTTTAAAGTCAACCAACAGGTCAAAAACCAACACAAATTTACCATTGATACAAAAAAATATTGTTTGTTTGCCTTTCTAGAGGTGAAAATATTTCCACAAAAATACAAAGTAAATAAAACCAGGATTTAATTTTGAAAAAGGCAAGGTTTACTAGAACCAAAGGATAGAGTTTTGATTGAATATCAAGGTGTACTGATAGCAAAAGAAGGGTTTACTTTTGAACAATGAAAGGGTTTACCAAGAACAAAGGCATGGTTCAATTTATAACAATGACAAGGTTTACCAAAAACTGATGACGAGTTCAAACATGAACCATAAGAAGGTGTACAAAAACAAAACCAGGTTAGATTTGGGAAAAAAGGAAAGGTGTACTAGAAACAAAAAAGGGTTTAATTTTGAACAATAGCAAGATGCATTTGAAACGTAGGAAGGGTCTAACTTCGGACAATGAGGGTCTAACACAAGAAAAGATAGGTGCCCTAAACAACAAGAGAGGGTTAATGTGGCCAGAATGAACTAGGACCGATCAAACGCAGTGTTTTGCATGTTGGAAGCTCCGCTTAGCGGGGCAAAAAGTCGGTTAAGGTGGGCACATACGATCGATCCAAACCGATCCGCGCCGCGCCGCACCAATCCATTTTTTGCCCAGCCATTTTTATGTGCCACATACCACCGTGCCGCGTGGCTCCATTTTTCTGGCCAATCACATGCGTGCTATGCCACGCCTGCACATTTTTGCCCAATCCCACGCCTGGTACACCACACCTTCCCCACGCTACGTGCCCACTCCCCCCCCCAAATGCGCGAGATTCCCATTGATTTCGCCCCCCGCTCCACACCGGGTTTTCTCGTTCGAAAATCGCCCGCGCCGGCGATAAACGGCGCGGCTCGACGAATATTCGACCGATTGAATATTCGACCGGCCGCTCGCGCCACTCCAAGCGCGTCGGTTTTCGCCATTTACGATCGCTTTTTGGCGCGGCGCCAGGCCGTTTGGCGGGTTAGAGCGATGGTATGTGCCCACCTTTAGAGCAGCCACAAAATCCAATTATGCTATGTAAATTGTGGGCAGGCCAACATTCTGCACACGATAGCCATAAGGGAGTTTGAAAGTTCTACACAAAATAGCGACGGATTGCTCCCCGTGGGCAATTTCATCATTATCTGGCCAAGTTGTGCACAATGCATCCCTCCGTTAACAAGATATCCGAGACTTTCTTTGAAAATGAATAAAGTCTTTCTTTATGGAACATCTTAATTAGCAAACCAATTTGGAACAATCCATATGTAGTTGAAGAGATTCGCGTGTTCGCTGGCGTAGTTTCAGCGTAGCGATTTTTCCATTTCGGGAATCGTTCTGCTGCATCCAGAATCGCAATAAACACCAATTGATTATCGACGTTGCCAACTTGGCAGGTTTATTTTATTCAAGACTGTATTGCGCCGTCCGCTGGTAAGAAACAAAACTCGGCACATCGCTCCGCATCGCGTACATCTGGTAACGTAAATCCCTAAATCCCGAGAGGGACGGACTGAGAGAGAGTGAGTGAGACAGAGTGACCGCGGGCGTTTCTTACAGCTGCTTATGTAAGATGAAATTAGTCACGTGACACTCGAAGAACTACTAAATTACGGGGGCGGGGTTGCGAACTTTGACCCTCGTTCGATCCGACAAGGGGAGAGGTCACGCGACCATTACGAAACTAATTACTACACCATACCCACAAAGTAGGTTCCATAAAGGTGGGCACATACGATCGATCCAAACCGATCCGCGCCGCGCCGCATCACTCTATTTTTCGTCCATCCATTTTTGTGTGCCACATACGACCACGGACTCTGTATAGATATGGACTAGTCATTCCATGTTAAAAATGTCTGTGGGAGAATTTACTTCTGGTCTCGCAATGCATCACGGGAGCCTCATTCAAAATGGCGGTTGTTTACTCGGTTCTTACAAAAATATACCTCAGTTCCCTACGTAAAAACTGCAGTTTTTATTCAAAAAAATCCCAGTTTTCGACGAAATAATTGCAGTTTGTACCATAAAATGGGGGAATTTGACAAACTGCAGTTATTTAAACCGCGGTAAATTTTTGTAAGGGGTTAATTGTGAACATGTACACATTCATCGGCATGCAAAAACTCTTGCTAAAGTGCGAAGCAATTTATTTAGTAAAATAAATTTTCCGGATCAGCTACAGAGTTTGTTACTATGCGAATTAGACGTGGTTTAAATGTACATATTACCAATGATATTACTTACCTGCTGCCGAAAACTGAAAATGTCGATCAGAATTTCAGTAAGTCCTTTTCTTCGCTTCATCTCCTCCTATCCATGCGATCCAGCGACGACGCTTCATTTTATTTTCCTTCTTGCATGAGATTTTTACAAAAAAAACATTACTCATGTAGTCTGATCTTGGTAATCAGAATTTGAAGTACAGGTGCCATAAGCACAACGCCTAGCCTTGATTTTGCATTCGCGGTCCGCCATTTTGAACGAGTATCTAACAGGGGGCGGAGCTTAGTTGGCTTGCAAATCGCGTCTAAATTTCCCATAGGAGTGACTTGTCCATATCATACAGTGTCCGTGATACGACAGCGTCGCGTCGCTCCATTTTTCTGGCCAATCACATGCATGCTACGCCACGCCTCCTCATTTTTGCCCAATCCCACGCTTGCTACACCACGCTACGTGCCCACTCCCCCCCCCAAATACACGAGATTCCCATGGATTCCGTTCCCGCTCCACGCCGGGTTTCCCCATTCACTCATCGGGCCGCGCCAGCGCTAAACGGCGCGGCTCGACGAATATTCAATTGGTTGAATATTCGACCGGTCGCTCGCGCCACTCCCAGCGCGTCGGGTTTCGCCATTCACGATCGTTTTTTGGCGCGGCGCCAAGCCGTTTGGCGGGTTAGAGCGATCGTATGTGCCCACCTTAAGATACAAACTTTTCAGCTCACCAAGAGCATTCGTGTGCCGTGTCCTTTTGCACCTTGTTGTGGGCATGGATTGTTCTGTTGCATACAAGTAACCCAAATTGTAAATTAGTATTTCTTCATCTTGATTAGCATTTAAAAATGGACAACGAATATCCCGACGTGGTAAAATATCCATGTACCGATAAAACGATGATAACAAATTTCTAACATCGATTGCTCTAATAACAAAATTTCACATCGCTTAACCTGGCCAGCCGGTTTACGTGGCCAAATCAGATAGGACGGATGTGGCCACGTTAACCGGCTTTGACTGTATATATACACTCTAAAATCAAACGGTGTTGTGAGGGCATAGATAGGGTTTGCCAGGGGAATATATACCCCTGTTAAACCTTGGTTTTCAGGGGGTGTTAGTCTGCTAGACCCTTTCTTCAAGGGGGTGTTAGTCTGTTAAACCATTATTAAGTTGTGAAATTTTATAAACCCTTAGCACCTGCTGATGGTTTAAACAGGTTGCAATGGGTGTGAAAATAAACCTGGTTATGGTGGAAGGAATTATTGCTCAAGGGCATATTATTGCCTATGAGCTGAATGACCTATTTGACCAAACTGGCCGTGGGTAATTATAAAATATTGCAACAGCAAAAAATACAAAAAGAACATTTAGCGAAATTGAAGAATTAGATGCCATCTCATAAATTATGGTAATGTTCTGAGCTACATAAAACTTGTATGATTTTGTATTTCCAGTAAGTATAACCACTCAGTAGCATACTTTGATGCAACAAATACGAATTGCTTTCAAATGTTGAAATCATAATTTTTATTCCAATAAGAAATACAAAATATAAACGATACAAATATACTACAATTGAAATACAGCATGGTGAAATACAATACTAGAAACTCCATTCTTATATATATCGAGGATATGATAGTCCAGCTCTTCTCCAGGTAAAAAAACATGCCACAAGTTACATTGTTCAATTACATAATGATGAAAATGTTCACTAAAATACAAACTGGGACACAATAAACCACAGAGATAATTGGCTCCATTTATCTGAAATATATATTTTATCTCAGCAAACAATGGCAATTCTTTATGCCAATCAATTATCAAAGCAGAGCCACAGCGGTACCTGTTACACATGTATGTCATTGATTTACAACACCACAGTTCTTGAAATTCAAACCCACACTTTTCTTTCAGTTTTAGCTGCAAATCCATTGGGAATGATGACCACTTTACACATGATGATCCACTTATTATTTTGTCTCTGTCCATTTTAAAATCAGTCAACTCATAACATTGCAGCATTTGGTGTTTTCTTGCTAACGTCTTGGATATATTTCTGAAATTCCTAATCTTTCCAGCGATTTGTTTAAAATAATTATGTTTTCCTTCGAATCGCATACACCACACATGAATCAATGGTCCAAAAAGTTGAATTAATCTCGGGTAATGGACAAGAAAATGCAACTTAGGTATAAATGTCATTGAGGGAAACACTATTAATAAGTCTTCCAAGAAATCACGGATTAAAATCATGAGATACGGTATTTGACAGTGCGGAATTATTGGGGCAAATACAATGTCAACTATTTGTCGTAATTGCAGATACTTTTGCCACAACATATCATTTTCGGGAACATGCGCTCCAATCCATAATGGCAACAGTCTAAAGAAACACCAGATCTGTGCTGCACTACCAGTTAATTTTCCTGATGGACTTATTGCAGATTTTCTTAAAATGCAAGGTTATTACTGCGATCGCTGAAACCAAAACAAAAATTCTTGATTCATAAATTTAAATGTTCCAATGTGAAACAGTGCGCTTTGATGAGGCCACAGATTAAATGTTTTAATATCAATGGAATAACGCCTTCTAACAGATCGTGCATTATATCCGGAGCCAAACACTTTGTAACATCAAAATGAATCAGATTGGAAAATACGCATCCACCATTGACACCATGTGCTGATTTCAACGTTGGGTCCATTGAAACAGCTTGAACTTGCGAGTTGTGGGTTGTCAACGACCTCATGATACACTGGTCTTCACTGGTTATCACACGCAAGTCATTTTTGGCTGCCATGCAAAAGCGGCAAACTCTGCCAGAATTAAAACATTGTGAAAATCCACCCAATTTATGTAGTGCCAAATTGTCTCCAGACACAAATGATACGGCACCTTTAATGTTATGATTGCGCTCACCAAATTGTAAATTAATGCCTTCGTATGCCAGATGATGTAAATCTTCAACAAGAGGCTTAAAGAATTTGTCATAGCCAAATTTATCAACCCAAATATTCCTCGCAAGAAGAATAAGATTGATATTCTTGAGTTGGGAGCGGTATTTCGCAGAGATGTTTAAAATCGAAAAGTAAACTGCCTGCAGTTTATGTTTTCCTCTTTTTGCGCCCAAAGGATTCACAATTTCGAACTCGTCAAGATACAACTGTAACTGCAATTTTGCATTATCACCTGAAAAATAATCATTGTTTTCAAAGAGAGACCCATTTGTATAGCTTGCATAGCAGTTTGGCAAACCAAATTTGCAGCTATTGATGTTTTCCCATATGTCCTGATTTTCACAAATTGATTTCAAATTTTTTAACAAGGGAACATATTGAAATGTCTCGCAACTACCATTTTCAAAATGTATTTCTTGCGGCAGAAGTAGCTTTAAGTTTTCCTGGCAATACACTTGCAAATTCCTAGTGCTATTTAGTTGTGAAAAATAATCATGAGGCTGAACTTTCTGAACCGTCACTGCACATGAATTTTTTTGAATGATTGACTTCATATTTACATCCACAAGTGAATTTATATCGCAGAGAAGTTGTGACAATGTTGATTTCGGGAAGGACATTTTTTCTTGATATTTTAATATCAGAAGAGCAATGTGTCTCTTCAAGTCATTGCTTATTTCATTTGGTGGAACCACATCTAATGGACTCATTGCAGGGATTTCTTCGCATTGGCTCTCTCCAAGGGTGTCAGATTCAGGCGAAATGTCAATTCTGTTGTTGATAACCGTCTCATTACTTCTTAATTCAGTCAATAATTGTTTGTGATGTCTGTAGCAATGCCTTGTATAGCTGGGATACAGCCTGTAGGTTTTGTTGCATCCTGCAATCCCACATGTTATTGTAAAATTTGGCTCTTGGCTATGGGCAATGAAAATATGGGATTGAAGCTTGGTGAAAAGTAGACAGCAAAATTCACACTTTGGACATCTGTACAGTGATGCCATTTCTGTCGAATTTGAGAACGTTTTCTACACAATGTGAAATGCTGGTCCTTATGTTGCAGTCATCTCAGGACTTTTTTATTTTATATCCTTAAAATTTGGAAACATCAATATAAGAAATTTGAACTTGAATTTGGGAAATTAAACAATAACAAACTCACATCTTGATTAACTTGCATATATTTGGTCCATACATGTTCTTGTTTTTCCAGAACAAAAACTGTAAATTTTTGAAAATATTACTACTTAACCAAAACAGTGTTCAAAATTTTTAGTAAATAGTTGCCATGTCTTACCTTTGACTTTACATGACCATCCTTCAGAGAAAATGGAATTCAATTTTGCACATCAAAAAGGGTGAGAGTTGTGATGGGTACCAGGTTTTTCCTGGTATTTCTTGTTTTCGTACTTGGACAAAAGCTGCAATTTAGGGCAGTTCTCAGAAATAGAAAGGTCAAGGTCATAAAATCATTGGGACTGGGAACCAGTATTAAAACCAAATTTAGTCTCCTTTCAATCTTTGTGAGGCAAAGCACAAACATGGCAGATCAGCAAATAGTGTGCTATGTTACAATAGGTGCCAGGAATAAAAAGATTTCGCTGGAAAATGGATCACTTCAATCGTTGAAAAACAGTGTTGAAAAATTGCAGGATTTAATTGGTCATGGAAATCGAGTTTACTCTGTAAGTACATGTTTGAAATATTATTGTTGTTTAAGTGTATAGTGCCTATGCAAATTATAAAATTGGTGTCTGCTAATTTTAAACGAATAAACTCAACTTATGAATTGTCTATCAAGTGTACAAACAGTCATTCATTGTATTTTGTATGCATGATATTCCGCAGGGCGTTTATGCTGAAATTCAAAGCAAAAGTCATTGATTTCAAAATTCAAATTGAAATTCTTTGAGGAATTAATTAAACCAACAATTATTTTAGGGCTGAGCACCTATTTCACTTAATTTATAATAATGGGGTGGAAGTAAAAAAGAAACAAACAACCCCCACAAAAAAACATTCTGTAAATATTTGTTTATTGGATGCCATGTTTTGAATTTTTTGATACCTAAAATTTTCCATTAAATACTACCTAAAATTTAATTTTGCAACTTTTGTATGAATTGTTGCAAGATATGTGATTTGCATTGTATAAAATAGTTATTTTCAGATTTATGATCCAATAATTGATGACTTCATCGACATAGAAGAGGACACAATTATTCCCAACAATGCCAGGTGCAAAATATGGACAGATGTAAGCCATTTGCATTAAATTTTTCGGTGGACTGTATTTCTATTGAAATATGTATGTGCAGGACAGCAACAAGGCTCTAGCTAATAAGACAACTACTGCAGACACTCCAGCAAATGAAATGAGCACATTGAATGCATCAATAACCGACAAGCCCAAGTAAATTCCAAACATGTGAAATTGTTTTAGGCAAAGAATGTGATTTATCTTAAAATATTGCACATTTTTATTTTCAGTGACTTTTGTATTAACAATGAGACACAGTTCGTAAGACAACAACTACCTGCTATGTTTTTCCTCCCAGACTTCTCTACAGATATAAAGTACAAATTGGAAAATAAAACTATGGTAAATGGATCATTAAGACGTCTTATCATTGATGCCATTTATCAAAAATTAATCAGCGAAGGATACATGTAATTTCTTCAATATTACTTACAAGTCATGCTAGTTGAGAACAAATTTTCCCATGTTTAAATTATTACAGATACCCAGGAAGGCTATATGGT
>WWPM01024162.1:0-14254 GCA_023279145.1 Glomeris maerens | reverse complement strand
AAAAAACAAATTCAATATAGTATTGGTCGTTATTTAATTCTGATTCTCAATTAAACATGGTCACAGAAAACCGACAGCAATCCCAAGAACTATTTTAATTGAGTGAAGGAAGGGGCAACAGCCGATTAGAAAACGCCATCAACTTGATTTGACAACTATAGGTATAGGTACTATAGGTACTTTTCCAGCCCATGAATTTTTTAAATTTGTAATACTTCTGGAGAAATTTAGCAGCACATCAAAATCCATTACAAAGTAGTTATGTACTGTATTGCATGATACAAAAACGTTTTGCTGTTGCTGTTGTTGTTTTTTTGCTCGTCTTTCTTATTTCACTGATATTGTCCACAGTGTTTTCAACTCTACTACTGTATTATTGTATGTTGATGCACGTGTGCACGCAGGCGCCCAATTACTGTAGATGGCTGGTATGGCTGGCCGCGTGTGCATAATTATTGTGGTCCGTGAAGCGAATTTGCGAGTGCGGATGACGCGGCACCAATTTCCGCCTTTCCCTATATTCCCTATGCAGGGTGTATTTTTTATGACGCAGGCAGCAATGGAGATAGCGATTAGAGTTTTTTCAGTTTTTCCAGCAGGGCACCATTGCGTTTTCATTAAAGTCAAACAAAGTGATATTTAGGAAATTTGGATTTCAAAATACGTATTCTGTTTTCGTGGTGACCTGTGTGCTAACTTTCCATTTGAAGTTAGCAGAAAAACAAAGCAACCGCGTACAAATGTTTTCCACCCACCCAAAATTAGAATAGAAACTAACCTCACAAGGTATTTCCCAGAATAGTTAGCACGAAAAAGAATATACACTATGAAATCCAAATTGGCGAAGTATGATTTTGTTTGCAATTATACAAGTGTGGTAAAGACGCAGTGGTGCCCTGCTGGGAAAACCGAAAAAGGCGCACATCTCAATCTCCATTGCTGCGTCACAAAAAATACACCCTGTATATGTATGCTATCAGGAAGCGCGAGTCACATCCCAACTCCACTCTTCCGTTGCGTCCAACAGCATTTGCATTTTTTCTATTCCTATATATTTATGCAATTTTTTCATCCATCCTAAAGTAGTATTTTTTTGTTGCTCGGCGTTTCTGATATTTCGTGGTCGGAAAACCAAATTGTCTTGTTATATCTGCATATACCTTTTCGGTGCAAATTATTGGTTGGAAATATTTAAAACCGCAACTGCCATGTAAACCTTTCAGCGCATGCACAATCGATTTCTCAAACTTAAAGGTGCATTAATGACGTCTTACATTAATACTACACTATGGATGATTATTATGCAGCCCCGGCCTTTCACATGCAATATTCAAAATGGAATACTACGTAGATTATCTTATTCTAAACTTTAAAGCTGTAAAAAACAAACGTTTTCACAGGAAAGTAAGTTTTGTTTCTTATTTTAATGCAATGTGGACGATCCTGCATAATTTTTATTTCTTTAATTTTCTTTATAAAGACCGGACTATAGAAATCATCTGCTTACAGTTGAAAAATTATTACCCACGAGTTAGGTTTTTATATTTACTGCACGGTATATACGGGATATTCATGCTGGATATATTGAATTATGTCATTCAGGGGTAGGCCCTATCTCATTTAGGGGCACTCACCATTCAGATTGCTCATGCAGTATCACTTTACCAGGACTAAATATGAAAATAACCTTGAAATCATGTCATACATTCATTCTCCCTGACAGTTCCCTATTTCAAGTTAGTATTTAAGTTAATTCAATTTCAATGTTACCGAAAATATTTCAGAAAATACCCATACATGCATAAGCCTATGACAAGATACATTTTTGGGCAGGGAAATTCCTTTCCGAATGCATCTCGCCGTATGCTCGTGTTTGATAAATAAATAAATAAATGGACATTACTCGGTGAAGAAGTGTGATATAGAGGTCTAGCTAACTACGAAACATGGTGGTCATTATTTCTGTGTGGTTATCCTCGTGTAAACACGAGCACCTCCGCAATGTCTCCGCGATTTGGCACGGCGCAGCAACTAACGACACACATTATAGGACGTGGTATATACGCGCATGCGTATTACAAGGGTGTATGTATACCGGTGTATGACATATTATTATATCGGGAGATTGTTTTCAAGTCCCAACATCGGTCCAGAACTTCAGCTGCATGCGGGCGGAGATGGGTGAAATGAGGGGGGCTTGAAAAGGGCGAAGAAGATAGACAGGCAGTCATGGTTCCTTCCCCAAACCTCCTAACCAAGGACCCCAACCCCCGGGCTATTTTATCCTTATGTACGGAACACTCCAAAAACCTTGGCCGTGACGCAGAGGAAGAGAGAGGAGTCTTGTTCCTTTTCCTGCTGCAATTCCCCTTTGCTCTCAACCCTGGCTCTTTTCCCACAGCTATAACATTATATATAGTAGACCTTCCCCTCCTCCCATTTTACCAGCGTCCCCTGCAAACGCAATAGGGGTATAGTAAGTAGTACCTACAGCTTCTGCAAAAATCGATTTTCAACTTTGGAAATCTCTCGCTCGCTCTCCTTTCGATTTGCACACACCAATCACGGATCTTGGCATTTTCTCACCTTTCGGCCGCTTTAGCTCGTTGCCAGCTTATACCGTGCATACATAAACATGTGCAGCGAAACACACAGCCTGCATGCATATATGCATGACCTATAAGCTAGAGCAAGATAGCAAGGCCAGCTTCTTTATGGCGGTATAGAGGCCTTACACCACTCAAATCCGCAATTCCTAGGACCTAGGGCAACGCAGGCAGCAGGGTATTATTACGGCAGCCAAAACGTGGCGTAAAAAGAAATAACAGTTCAAGAATATTGAGCAAAATCTGTCGATGTAGACAGACATATTACATGCCTTGTTTGCGGTATGTAGAAAAGCGGAATATTGTTCAAGAAAATTAACTTTGCAGGGAAGTGCCCAACTGAATATTTTGACCAACCTTAGGTCCATTCCAGGCCTATCTATTCACTTGACCGAATTCTTATTTCACGCATTTGAGCCTCAATAGACATTTCAACCATGGCATATAACGGGATACAAAATGGTTTTGTCCCTTGTGTACAATGTATAACAGTCACAAAAATCAAATTCATTCATGTTGCATACGCTCAATTAAAAGCTGAACAAATAAAGTATAAACGCATTAATTTAATGCTTGAAAGCTGCCATTTTGGTTTAAAAACAAAAGTCTGATATTTAGTTTCCATCACATGTTAAAAGGCATTTCTCCCTCTCACATTGATTCTATTAGTTTGATGACTTTTTTTGTCGGAATGAGATTGCCATGTTTATTACTTTCTCCTGCAAACCTCAACTACTATATAAAAAGAATGATAACAGTAATCGAGCGCCCTTCAAATCGTTGGAATTTTTATTCCATTGCAGAATAACGTGAGCTGTGAGCTGATCAGAGTCTAGTCTAGTCTAGATGGTAAGCGGTTCAAAATCGATGACCAATCGATTAGAGGCACAAAAACAGCCACTAATTGTGCAGTGTGTGTCGTCCGACCGCCTGATATGTGAAACGCCACTTACATTATTTGTATGCAATACGTCCGACTTCCGGCTCGTTCCCCTTTCCAATAAAACATTTTTAATTGGTTACTTCTTCTAACCTCACCCACCCCACACGTAGTACTTCCAACTACCAGAATTCTTCTAAAAGACTTCCCAAAATCTTATTTCAATTACAGTAAAATGTACCGTACATGAACAGAAAAGTGTATTTCGTACACTTTGAACCATGAAACTATGCAATCCATCCCAATAATAAAATAGTTTGTTGGCCTACCTTTCCTTGAAAGCGTATTCCAGTCATCATGCATCTTGCTTCCTTTTTCGTTAACAAATGAAACTTGTTTTTCCATCCTTTCAACTTTTGTAATTTCCTCTAATTAATTTTTCACGTATCTAAGCCACGTTGAATAGATGAACCAATAGCACTTGTTTCTTTTTCCTTTCGATAACTAGAAACAGTAAAACAGAATGATTATTTTTATGACTGTTATTGCAATATTTCCCTTAAAGGCAACTATATTCCAGATATGTAGCAGAATTATTCAAGATCTTTAATTTGTTAGATTGTATGTAGTAAGTAGAACACCTGAGAAAGCCTCTTTTGCTTAAAGGAGAAATGCAGAGGTTTTTTGACATCTAAATTAAAGTGAGTATAAAATGCATTTAGCTTCAATATATTCTGTTTTTTTTTCTACCTAGGTACGCTGAAAAGGCTGTATTTTGAACATTGATGGCAAAGCATAGCGGCCATCTTGTTTTCGTATGGGCGGAAACATTCTTCACGTTGTGACGTCGCAATGTGAAAGTATGGGTAGCTAACTGTAGTCATATGTGCAATAAGAACGTAACCAAAATGTAGCCAACAGGCAGTCATTCGCGTTGATTTTGGCGTTCCATACATTCGAAAAGCGCAACTGGCGCCACCTTCAGGAACTAATAAGCGATACCAAAATGCTGCGTTCCATCAGTAATTAGTTATTAGGATTTCTTTACGGGGAAAAAGAAATAACTTCGGGTGGACCTGGTGTTATATCAGTAAGTTAGTTATCAACACTTGACATGAAGTAAAAACCTCTACATTTCTCCTTTAAATTTACATAAATGCTACACAAATAAATACCAATATTGCCACCGCAACTATAATGCATTTTGAGATTTTAAAAACAGCTTTAAACTCCTCGATCCACAATTTGCATGCGCCAAATATTCACACAAATTTTTGATTAAGAAATTTAAAATCTACATTTTTTTACCAGCATTTTTTTGCGAACTTTTGCATATACTAAACCAAAAAGTAAAACTTGAATCCGCAACACATCAATTCATGCCTAGTTCCACCCATTCAAGATGAAACGGAAAAGATTAGCCTACTACATCCTCAGCGAACTAGGCTAATTCTGCTTTTGTTTCTATGGGACTACATATTTAGTTTTCTGTTGGGATTGTTGAAGGCGACGACTAATTTGGCCCTGCACATATCTCCTCACTCGATATATAACTTAATGCTTTCTCATGTGAAATTCAGCTTAAAATACACACACAGAGCCAGTGAACACGTTATCCATGTTGCGGATCTGTAATGGCGTTGACAAGTCGTCCTGGCTCGGCAGCTAAGCTCATTAATCGGGCTGTCGGGCTGAAGAAATTTTTGAAACCCTCTTTTTCTCTCTCTCTCTCCCCCTCTCTGAGGATCACGGGAACGAAGAGCGAAGCAAATGAGCTGGCAGAGAAATGGATGACGAAGCTTCAACCTTCCCACCCATTGCTCATTTGCATAGGCGCGCGCGTATCTGGAATTCCTCGCTCTGTAAATAACACCCATCACTTTTCGGCCTCTGTGCACGTGTATGTATATAACAAATTCACGAGTTGCTACACACAGTTATTACTACACGCATCTTGTTACTATCAACTTTCCTTCCCTATCATTTGTTTTCAAAATTCTCTAATTGGCCAGTAGGTACCCTACCCAGATTTCGCTATGTTGGGGTGCACGAGGACTCAGCAAACAAAGTTATGCAGAATAAAATCAAAGTGAATGAAATTTCAATTTCGGGTTTCCAAACATCAGAATCGATATGCTCAACAATGTCACAATTTACAATTATCTGGTAGGAATGCATATTCGCTGAGAAATAAAGGAATGCTTGTACGAGACGGACATTTGCAAAATATGTTATACTACTACATATATGCGCCTGTTTTTTTGAATGAAATTTATTAATCAAATCTTTGTTCATATTCACCATCCTGAATTGTTATGATTGTTATCGCTTAGCAATTTAATGAAAATTTACATCAAAACGCAATTGCTAGAGTATGAAATAAATCAATACTATTTGTTGCTCAATCTGCTTCAATACAACAGCGATTAATAATTCCCACAGAGATAAAGGAATAGCGGTTACGTATAGGCTATATTCATAGATGGATCAATCAAACTGCGCAGCTAAAAGTTATTACATTTGGGCGTTGCAGCTTTTCAGAAATACTAAAAGAATTGCAGTTCAGCTACAGTCCCTTTGCCAGCGCTGATTTGGCCAGAGGCCTCAAAGCTGTGCCCAGGATCGCTAGTGAAAGACAGCCAAAGAAAAAGGAAATGAAGGGAAGCAGCTTGGGTCACCATGGAAACGAAACCGAATCTTCGGCGTCAACAGCTGAGCTTGCATCATGCACACCGCACTGTGCAAGCAATGCTGATGAGGAATTCATACAAAAGAAAAGAAATCCCCGCTTCGGTTACAACGAACTGCGGCCATGCATTCAATCCTGAAAATTCTAACTGAACTTTCATGTTATAAGTATACCTAGCTGCCTTCCAAGAAAATCTCTCCAAATACGCATTCACGATCAGCATTTCTAAGAAAGTCATCATAATATTGCACTGAATTGAAACAATGACCAAATGGTTCATTGTAATCAAACAGCTAGTATATATTAATTTAAGTAATGATGTGTAGGCAATATGAAAAAAATTGATATTAATTTTTATAAACCCTACAAACGGTCCGTATTTTATCAGCTGCAGTAGTTTTAATTAAATGTTAAGGTAATGTTTAAATTCTCGAGAAAGCCAGTTTTGGACCACGCAGTGCTATAAGACATTAATCTTCACAGTTTTTTCTACAATCGCAAAAAAATATCAAAATGCTTGCCCTTTCGTTAATCTTCAAACATTTGACCTTTATACTCAAGGTTAAATATATGGCAACTATGTATGTATATCATAGTAGGTTACATGTCAAGTAACACTGAGAGACGTATTGGATTTATATAATTATGTGATATTTCTTCATTTCAGTTCAGCTTTCTGGATAGTTTCCCTTGTTATATAGAGCACACACAGAGTCAAAAGTCTTAATATGTTGCAAATCTGAATTCATGACACGAAACAAGAACAAGATTTACATCCACGCAACTATGACTGCACGTGCTTAAAAAAATGGAAGACAGAAAGAAAAATATACCCAGACACCGTTGCAATTTACTATTTTTCTGCCTACCAATGGCTAAACCGCATTTTTTGTGAACCCAAATTTGCTGATAATGCTGTCGGAGCAATTTACAAGGGTCATTGTCCAATGACTAGTTGGACCCACGTAATCCAAATAAACAAAAAGCAGACGGCAAAAGTTTGCGAGTGATGTCTATAGCGTGCAATCGCATAATTTTTAGATGCCCATAACTGGAAAATAAACTTTTCTGTTAGCTCTTGTTGAATATAAATTCACTGCAGATTGCAACTGCATCTGCAACAAGGATTATTATGATTAACAAATCTTCACTTTATAATGGGAGAAAACGCGTTTGTTCACATCTAGAGTACAGAAATCAGTGGTGGCAATGTAATTGGTGTGCCTATATGATGAAAAACACGTTAAAAATGGGGAAAAAGCGGAGAGATTATTTATCAGATCGTGATCTGACAAATACGACTCCACTTCGATGAGCACGCCGGAAAGTTTATAATTGTAGCGGAAGAGCACGTGTCAAGCAGTGATAAATAATATGTTGAGCATTGGATAGCTTGGTGTTCATCACTCCAGTTCTGTCACTTTTCTTTAGTTCTCATAACATCATGCAGATCGAATTAGACATACATGTTAGGCATGACTTCTGATACAGTTCTTCAGAATAATTCATTTTGTAATAAAAATGACACTTATGCAGGATAATCATAATAGAATATCCTTTTTTGTTTTATAATTTGTTTGTCTTCATAATACAGTGAAATCTTGCTAAGAACGAATAAACCAGTGTTTTATTTTATTGTTGTGGCACAAAACTACTATAATATGCATTTGTCTTGCCACAAAAAAATTCAAATTTCTCCAAGAACCGGACTTATAATTTATCAGTTTTCAAAAGGTAAAGGCCCTTTCTTAGTGCCAAAGTAAAAATTCCTATGGGTGCACAACTATTAACAAGAACACATTTTTGAACTCAGAAATTTGTGATATTTGTCCAAGCTGCACACTTGTAGATGAGTCACCAAAAACCGATATAAAAACACTAATCTTCATGGAGGGAAACCAGAAGCCATTTGACCGCTTTAGCGAATAAACCGTTCTATAGGCAAGCCCGTGATACAAATTTTTAACGCCATAAATCAACCGTTATATGGGGAAAAGTTATATCGAGATTTCACTGTACTATTTTTCAAAATATTATTCCAAACGCATATATGAAAACCAAGTAGCTAGTAATCTCTTGAAACTATGCATTTAACCAGTCAACTTTCCCTATAGTTATAGTATATCATAAATATTGTTGCAGTGAGAGTATAGGGTATAAATGGAGGCACTTTGATTTTCGTACCGGGAACACTTTTTCACCAAAACTGACTGCTTGTCATCGATTGGCAAACAGATTCTGGATGCACGCAAACGCCTAACTAATCATCAGCTCAGCATGGCACGTGGCACTTTGCAACACGGCCCTCATCATCAAAATAAGGAGCGTGCACACTCATAGAAATTGTTTCCCATGCATCATGCATGGGAAACAACTTTACAACTACTGAAGAAGCTAGTATCCTTTCCATACGTGTACAGAATATTTGCTAATAGGTCAAAGTCATTAATATTTCAATATTTCACAAAACTGACCACTCAGAGGGGGTTAACTGTGCTCATGCAGTTTCCGAAGAAAGTCAACAGCACTTATTACATTGATTGAATGCAATCTAATCCATATAAGGTCTTATTACATGTAAAGTTTGCTGGAAAGTTTGTATTGGGAAAGTGACGTCATCTCTCAATGGGCTGCGTTTTGAGATCGATGACCAATTAGGTAATGGCTTCGGATGGGTCCTCCTTTTTCAGGAAATGGCCGATTATGTCCTATAACTCTTTTCCTTTTCGTATACACACCCACCACACAGGGTTTCTGACAATAAGCAACTGAACTCTAAACCGCTTTTTCTCAATAGACCTATAATATCGATCCGTGCCCCGCAGTTTACACTATACATGGACCCACTTCACAAGATAGAAACGCACAGCCAAGTCTTTTTTAACCTGTCCAACACTTCCAGCAAACCGTTGTTTATCAATTATTATAACAGGCGGTCAGAAAATTACAAATGATGGTTTGTCTGGAAACCGCAACAATTCAAGACCTCGTGGTTTAGGCTATGTGTACATCAACTGTCCAAAACATGAAAGGCCATTAAAATTAAAGTACTTATCCAGCTAGTTTCCAATAACGGCTATCATTCTCCAAAATATAAATAAATTTCAGTTAAGATGATTCTCAGTTCTTATTAGATGGTTTCACTAAATTGGAATTAATTGTGTAATTGAACGATCTTGTAAGTTTCTAATCGTTGTAACTGTGGTTACAATTAATGAGAAGTAAATAGAGTTCCTTGACCACTTAGGTACTAAATTATGATTTAAACGAAACTTTTTCAATGTTTCCTTAAAAAAAAGCGATCGAATTTTTCTTGTCATCTATTCATTCAATTAGGAAGACTTGGACCGAATTTATTAAAATGGCTATTGTTAATAAATACACAAAAATACAAAGAGCTATATTATATGTATATAATAGTGTTGTCAGTGTGGTATCCAGATTACTAGTCCTTTTTTTTTATTAATCACCATTTTGTTTTTACAAATTTCAAGTTTCTCAGAATGTAGTAGTTGCATGTGACTAACCGTAAACAGTTCATTTACATTTTCAAAACCTGGGCCTACATTCTTGATTTTCATCTATCTTTCCACATTAAGGGATGCAATAACGGTGAAGTTTGGCTTGGGAATTTTCCAACAGGTGTTGTTGTGCGGACTGAACATTGAGAAAATTTTTCCCTCTACAAAAAAATGGATCCGAAAACTGCTGAACTACTCAGCATAGCATTGGCAAACTACAGCGTGACTAATGGACCCACTGGGACGCATTCGCTCAGTTTAATGGCGATATGCAAACGAGTCGTTATTGCACTGGCTCCAGGTTGATACTCGCTCGGAGGCGATTGCATGCCACCTTGAAAATGCGTTGCATGCACGCACTGCACAAGAGGGATGCCATGCGGCTATAAGAAAGAAGCCGGGCAAAGGAAAAGAAATAATAAGAAGGAAGAGAGCAAGCTTCAATATAAAAAAAGAAGCCAGGGAATATATATATATAAGAAAAGGGAATGGTGTGCATGGAGTGGCGCGACTGCGGCGTTCGAAAAGAATGGTAAGAAAGAAAAGAAAGTAGATATAAGAAAGGACGAAAGAAAGCTCGGACGGACGTGAAAATATCTTCATTCGACCGGAAGAAGCTCACAACCCTGGCCGCCCGTCCATCGTCCGATTGCATAGGATCGTGAACCCAATTTTCGGCCAGCACGTGTTTGGCACGTTAAATAAACGCCCGGTGACGTCACAACTCGGCCATGTCACCGCGGTCGTTGCGTGCAGCGTGCAGTGCGCATGCTCCAAACGAGACCCAGTTAACGCCTGGCGGACGAAAACAGATGAAAAAGGATCAACATCAACGTGCTGCCGAGACCGAGTTGAGCTCAGGGAACGGCTGCGTGGTTTCCGGTCTCAAACACCACCGCCACTAACAACACCCAAGCCTCCACGCGACAGAACATTCCCTCCGTACTTCATGTCATGAATAGCATCTGTTGCCATGGCAACGCATCACCGTTACAAGAACATTTGTCGCGCGCTCAAATACACAATTTATACATATATACATATACAGAATCGGAAAAGTCAGCATGGCAGTGAAGTTGGCAATCGGCAAAATTCGAAATACCTTCAACAAAAACACGGAACTCATGGAAACAATAGATTGTAAAAGCCCTATAAAGATCATGTGACCATTCGATTGCCCCCCCCCCCGCCCCACATAGTGATCATTCGCGGAATTAATTATTTTTTTTTATTAATTAATTCGCAGAAGACATGTTACGTGAAATGTACAAATCAAGGTACACAACATCCGAATTTTTGTATTCAATAAAATATTTTAGGACATATTCTTGTAGTATATATATATTTTAAGATGCCAAAAAAAATCAGAGTTGGAATGATCATAATACTAACAGAAAGTTCAAAATTGAAATGTCTTGGGTCTGTGTGACCTAGCTATGATAGTAGACTAATCTAAGAGTTAAAAAAACACGAAGAATTTCTTAATCGTAAAATCAAATAAATGCTTTCCCATTTTGCTGCACGATGAATTGGGAAATTAAGTTATGTTTGCTATAGTGAATGAGTTGCAGACAGTCGGGTCATATTATACTATAACCTATGCATTGAACATTTTATAGGTTGACTGCATACGAGTCACACAGGATAAGCGTAAACCTGTATTACAATTGCAAATCTAAAACCAATACGGACTTCTATGCTGTGATACACATTATCCATTATTCATCATATCTGCATGGGGATCTTTGTTTTGTTTTGATATGCGATGAACCACAAATTGGCTCTTCCCCTTGATATGCATATGCACTGAGTGCCCTTGCAATCTAAATGCCGGCTTATACGCATTGATCACATAAGTATTTTAGATCAATTAATACTACTATAATTACTGATTTCAAATTAAATTAGAAATACAGGGATATAATTATGTTGTACACGTGTAGGTAGTCATATATTTGAGGAGTACCATATTTGTAGTCTTACTTCTGTCCTGAACAGAAACACTTAACTCAATTGCTTAATTTAGCAAATTTAAGTTAACTTTAAGAACGGCGTGCAGTGTCTATATAAGGTTGAAAATAAGTGAGCGAAAGGTTTTCAAGACACGCACCTTGCTATCCTGGAGCGACAATTAACACTTTGCTAACTTTTTTTTACGTCAGAAGTCTTTTCTTAACAAAAAAAGTCTCAAGTGTAGGGATATTTGGCATCGATTTTTAATTACCGGGTGCAATGTAACCTCTCACTCAGGAAAATGGAAATCACACTGTGCTATAGAGGCACACGTGCCTTATACTACCTAAAGTTATGTATCCATTCCTTGAAAAAAACTGCATGCATGAAAGCGAATTGTGGCCCATGTGTATATTGCATCTTCACGCTCTTGATCCTTACATTAACAATAGAGTCAAATGCAATATTAAAAAATGCTACGCTTCAAAAATGAAAACCTAATTAAGGGATGTAAAAAAAACTCAGGGTGAAAACTAAGCAAAATAAAATTAAAGTTGCGCAATCGATAGGTAATGGCGACAGACACTAGATGTTAATGCAAATGCAATTTTAGATTGCAAATGTTGTTGTCCTCTCCTCATTCAACTTTCAGAAATAGATGATGTTCAAATAATATGCATATAAATCAGCATCACAAATTTTATGGAAATATTTACATCTGTTAGCTTACAATGCTTGTAAACTCAAACCTTTCTCTCAAATGAGTAAATATAGCTACATGTATTAAATATAGTTAGCTCGAACAAAAAGTAATAGAGGGTACTTCACAAATGAATAAATAATTAATCCCTAATTCAATGAGAAAAACCAGTATAGTGAAACCTCGAAATAATTTAACTCGCCAAAATGCAATTGAAATTCGTGATAAGAAAAGATAATTCAAAATAGCTTAACTTTTTTAAGACTGGCCATGGTGTTATAATAAGTTAACTTTTTATAAGACTATATTTGGTTTTATTTCCCAACTTTCACCTGCATTTTGGTTCTTATGGCGAGTTAGCCCGGTAATAGGAACTGTTGGAATATTGCACAGGATGCATGTACTATAACTCCTATGGAAATATGAAATTGTTCATAAAATGAGGGTAAATAGAGAAAATCCTAACACCAGGGTGGGAAACCAGTCAAAGGGTAGTGTTTTTTTTTGCATATCGCAACCCAGGATGTGAAGCAACCGCTTCGACCCCATGGTGTTTGTTTTTCTTTCATTGCTGTAGGCTATACTGTACATGCATGGTTGAAGCTGTAGTTTGACGTGCATAATCACATGATATCAAAATCGATGGAAATTCGCAAAATATCACCGTGCAGGAGATTTTTTGAAGTCATCTCCGGGGCATATGATGAAGTGGTGGGTACGGTAAAAAAAAACCCACGCCTAAATTAATTAATCACCAGATTCTGCAATGTGTCCTGCTACATAGTGTCACCTTTATGCATGCTCTATATTCTATATTATTGGTTTCATGGAAAATGTACATTCAGAATATGCACTAATCGCCACTTTCCCCCAGCTGATACGGATTGATGGATTGCGAGGGATAAAAATATGAGACCGGCTGTCATGAAGAGGTCTGGGGCCTTGGGTTTATATGCGGTAGAATGTGCGAGTTTCTGTCTCTATTGATAGTGCCGGGCGCCATGGCTGATAATTCCATCGATCGTTTCGGCAATTCTAGACAAGTGACAACTCCAGCCCCAGCCCACGTTATACTTTGGCGTTCGAACGTTCATATCGATCGAAAACCTTAGCAGTTTAGGTTTATAACGCCCCCGCACATTCGCCTTATAACATGCAGGTATCTCGTATTCTGCAAACCATCCTCATTTATTTCGCAGAATTTGGCAGCTCAGATTATACTTGCATGGACTGTGAAACACGATTTCATTCAGGTGAATTGGAATGTATAGTATTTTAACAGGGGATGCAAATTAATTTATCAATAGATTAAATTCCGTTTCGTTATTTATTTAAGTTATAACACATGTCATTTACAATTTCTGATGTGGACGGTAGCAGACCAGGGTTCAAACAAATACTAATCGGTTTGAATCTCATAAAATGAGATCTAACAGTAAGTGTCTCAATTTGAATATAAAGAGGTGAAAATGGTCAAGGTCTAGGAAACTGTTTGAAGTTAGCATTCGCACCAGTAGCCTATACATACAGGGTGTTTCTAAACTACTGGGACAAACTGACAGGGCATATTCCCTGCATAAAAAGAAGACAAAGTTCCTGTGAACCCATGTCACCAAACGCTTAGTTTTTTAAGTAGTACTTACATAAAATGATACATCCATAATTCATGCTCCCCACATCTTTATTAGGAACGCATGCGAGTCCTTAATAAATGATCAATGGAAAGATTTGGGGAGCATGAATTATGGATGCCACATTTTATGTAGGTGCTACTTAAAAAACTAAGCGTTTGGGGACATGGGTTCATAGGAACTTTATGTCTTCTTTTTATGCAGGGAATATGCCCTGTCAGTTTGTCCCTGTAGTTTAGAAACACCCTGTATAGAAATAGCTGAGAGAGTAGTA